>PVKV010016912.1:0-49306 GCA_004027835.1 Alouatta palliata | reverse complement strand
ATCATATTATACTCTCATCACTTTCCTGAGGAAAAGTGGAACAGGAGAAGGAGGGGCAGGGGAAGGAGGAGGAAGGGAAAGACGGGGAGAAGGGGGAGGAGAGCGGAGGATGGGGAGGAGGAGGAGGAGGAGGGGGAGGAGGAGGAGGGGGAGGAAGGTAGTAGAACTGATCTGAATTAAAAGCCAGGATGCACAAGAAGTGATCAGTGTGAGAGATGTCCACTCTCAGTGCTCCAGAATAGAACCTGGTTTTCTGCAAAGACTATATTCCATGAGCCTCAGTGTATTAAAACAGTTTACAAGGTAATGAGTTAGATAACGGTGGTGAAATAAATTTACAGGCCAGAGTCGCAGGCATTATGCAGTCCTCAAAGGCTTGGCACATCGCTGGAGATTGCGAAATTAATTTTAATGGATGAGGAAATGTTAGTCCGGATACAGGCTGCTTTAGGGACACATGGCTGCCCCAGGGTCCCAGCCCCTGACACCTCTGCACCCCCAGGCCCCACATTCACAACCTGAGATCCCTCCGACCAACTGAGCTTTGCCTCCAGTGGAGGAAGTAGCACATTTGTCATTTACATGCTTTCCACATGTGGAAACCTACAGAAAACACCAGAAGTGAAGCCTGGCTGGGGCAGGGGAAGTAGGATGGAATCGGGCAGGCGAGAGCCCCGTGGAGGGTCAGAAACCTGGGGAGCTAAGAGATGTGGAGGGGAGGAGGGGGTCCCATGGGGTCCCCGGAGCCTGACCTCAGCCGCAGGGGCCCCTGGTGCAGCATGCCACCCAGGCAGAGAGAACGATGAGGCTTCCCAGGTCCTGGGACGTCCTGTGCACCTGCCGTGAGGATGGGACAGTGACACACTCTTTGTCCTCAGCATTTCACAGGTGCACAGGGTGTTGGTATAAGGAATATTGCCGAGTTTAAAATGAGGAAATTGAGATCAGCCGAGGAAAATTAAATGCCAATTTATTAAGCTCCCGGGCGAGGTTCTGTGGTCCAGAAAGGGGGGGGGGGCCAGAGAAGTTGCGCTTAACTTCCCAGGGCAAGGAGTTTTATAGGGGTTACAGGCCACTGAGTGGTCATTGGGGAAACAAAGCGTAAGGCAATTGATTGGACATTGGGAAACAGGGCTTGCGAGGGGCGAGCTGCTACTGGTAGGTAGGCGGGATTTTCGGTGCGCGGGCATTAGAGACGACTGATTGGATATTGGGGAAACAAAGCATGAGGTAATTGATTGGATATTGGGAAACAGGGTTTTTCAAATGTTGGGGTTTTTCAACGGCGGGCTAGGTGCCGAGTGCAGAGCTTGGTGTTGAGTGCGGATTTGGGTGAGGAGCGCAGAAGTGCGCGTTGGGGAGGATACGTGGCGGAGCTAGATGAGCGTGGAATGGGGACGTGGTTTCCAGGCTCGGGGAGGAATGGGCGTGTCCGAGCTCCCGGCGAGGCCGCCGACCTTACAGTCGGGCTCCTCGCTGCACAAGGGGATGAAGAACTCCGAAGAGCAGAAAACCGGCAAGCGGCAGCCGGCCAGGAAGAAATGCAGTGCACGTGACCAGGGAGGAGTGAATGGCAGGCTAGGAAAGGCGCTCTGCAGACCGACAGGAGACAGCCGGCCACCCCAGAGAACAAATCCGAGGAGAAATACACGTAGGCTCAACCACAAAACGGCCTACCCCACAAGAACCAGGCAGTAGAAGTCAGGACAAAAGAGATGCCTTTTTTTCTTTACAGCAGGTCGGAACCAGAAGGGCTGGAAGTCCCGTGCGCGGAGAGGCTGCTCCTCCGGCCAGTCACCCTGCTGGCCAGCACGTGGGCCGGTGCAGTCCTCTCTCTCTACAGCAACGTGCAGGCGTCTGCCACGTTTTCAGATGTGCTCACTGCATTGTGGAGAAACACTGGCCGTCAGGAGGGACAACAAAGTCATGGCATCGAAAATGACTAAGTGCGTTTTAATCGGGGATTTTAATGAGGTAAACACTGTTCTGACACGGCATGTCTGTCAATATATATTAAATTTTAAAAGTAGGTTGCAGAACAGAAAGACAAACTTTGCACATTCTCACTTATTTACAGAAGCTAAGAATTAAAATAAACGAACTCATGGAGATAGAGAGTAGGCGAAAGGGGACCAGAGGCTGGGAAGCGTGGTGGGGGCAAAGCAGAGGTGGTCAGTGAGGACACAGAAAGCGGCAAAGAAGGAATAAGAACCAGTGCTGGTGACGTACTCAGTCATAACCGAATCGTACATTCAACAATAACTAAAGGAGGCCGGGCGCAGTGGCTTACCCCTGTCATCCAGCACTTTGGGAGGCCGAGGCGGGTGGATCTCCTGAGGCCGGGAGTTCAAGACCAGCCTGGCCAACACAGCAAAACCCCGTCTCTACTAAAAGTACAAAAATTAGCTGGGCATGGTGGTGTGTGCCTGTAGTCCCGGCTACTCCAGAGGCTGAGGCAGGAGAATCGCTTGAACCCGGGAGGTAGAGGTTGCAGTGAGCCGAGATCACGCCACTGCACTCCAGCCTGGGTGACAGAGTGAGACTCTGTCTCAAAACAAATAAATAAAAATAAAAATAAGTAAAGGAGTGCAACTGGATAATTTGTTACACAAAAAATAAATGCTTGAGGGGATGATATGCCATTTCCCTGATGTGATTACTGTGCACTGCACACCTGTATCAAAACATCTCGGGTCCCCCATACACATATATGCCTGCTATGTAGCCACAAAAAATAAAAATTACAACAAAAGTCAGTTGCAGAAATGTATGTCCAGTAAGTGTCACGTGCGCTGCAGTATACAGCTGTCCCTTAGAATCAGTGAAGACTGGCTCCAGGACCTCCCACGAATGCCAACATCTGTAGATGCCCAACTCCCTGATACAAAACAGCACAGGGTGTGCGTAGAATCCACGCACCCCTCCCACAGACTTCAAGTCATCTCTGGATCACTTATAACACAGAATGTAATGTACATACCGCGTACACAGTTCTTACACTGTATTGATTAAGGAAGAATGAGAAGAAAAAAAAAATCTGTCCCTGTTCAGTACAGGCACAATTCTTTCTCCTAACGTTTTCGTCTGTGGTTGGTGGATCCAGGGAGGCAGAGCCCATGGACTCGGCCACCATCGGCTTCCCGGTGTCTGAAAGCAGGGATGACAGCAGGCCCTGAGCACAGGTGGCCAGGGATGGAGGGAGGGTGGCTGTGATGCCCACGGCAGCCCCCACCACAGCTGCTGCCCCCACCACAGCTGCTGCCCCGGCCCCGCTGTGAACACGGGTTGTCGGCACTCAGGACGTAGCGCACGCCTGGGCCCCGCTTCAAACTGGCTCAGCCTAGAGCGATGGTCTCTGTCTTGAGTCACTCCTCGATGTGTACAACATTTCCTTTCAAAATTATTCCTAGAAAATAAAAAACAGCAGCATGCGACATGCTCATGGAATTGTAATTCCAAGTGAAGCTCGACTTTCCAACACAGCATCTTTCGCACAAGAGTGGTGATTTTCCTCTCAAAGCACAACCTTTCTCTTGAGGACACTTGAGGGCGCGATTCGCACTGGGAGGGCCTGCCGGACCCTGGGTGGGACAGGCAAGGTCAGAAGTGTCCCGCCGGCCTCCACAACACTGCAGGGCGGCTGCCTACTCCTCCACGTGTGTTCAGTTCCTTCTTGTCATATCTGTTCCAGCAGGCAGGGGCAGCAGGAGAGGGTCTCCTGGTGCTGGGCTGAGTCTGGCACCGAGGCCACCACTCAAATGGCAATATGAGCTGCCCTGGCATGGGAGTGAGCTGTGCTCTGAGCTGGGTGCACATGAGCTGCCCCGGCATGGGGGCAAGCTCTGCTCTGAGCTGGGTCCCACATGAGCTGCCCTGGCATGGGGGTGAGCTGTGCTCTGAGCTGGGTCCCACCTGAGCTGCCCCAGCATGGGGGTGAGCTCTGCTCTGAGCTGGGTCCCATATGAACTTCATCCTTTCCCCTCCTGGAAAGGTGCCATCTTAGGACACAAGCTCCTTTCCACAGTACTTGCTTAGCTTCAGAGGGGTCTTATTTGCAGATGGATCAGCAAGACTGCCCCTGTGAGCCATCTCCACAATTGACGGTGTGATTCTTCATAACACAAGGGTGCGTCCCATGGGGCATGAAGGAGCTTGGGGAACCCCAGGGTTTCACTCCACAGACCTCCTGATGAGGCCCGCCATGCCGTACCCCAGGTCCACACATGCCCGGCAGTGCCCAGCAACAGGGACGTCCACCAACACCCCAGCTTCCAGCCTTGTCTGGAACCTGGCTCTACTCACGCTCACCGGGCGCCTGCAGGATTTTTCCTCACCAACCTTGTAAATTAACTGGCTCACACCTCAGGTGGGTGTTTTCTTCCCATGATTCAATTCACAGCAAACATTAGCCGGTGCCCAAGATGAAAACTTCACCCCAGATGTGAATCCTACCCAGTGCAGGAGCTGCCACACCCAGCGGCCCAGCTGGTATCCACCTTTCTCTAGAGCCAGCAATTCCATGACTACGGAGCAGCCTCGGGCTGGGGCAGACAGAGCACTTGTGGGGGCCCCACCGTCTGTTCCTGATGACCCAGACTGTCCATCAGGGCTGCAGGCTGGTTCCTGAGAAGTGGCCCATGTTCCGTACAGGCAGGCGCTCTGTCCCGTGGCAGAGCTGTGCTGTTCCAAGCACAAAACCCTGGATGCTGGGGCTGCACAGCATAAAATAAAACAGGAAGCCAACTACACAAAGGAACAATTGCAGCACCATGCGGCCCTCCCACTACCTTCGTTATTCCCAGAAACCCTAGGCAGCCAGGAGAGGATGGGGTTGTGTGTTTCTGTGCCACTTCTCTTTCAAATGTAGTTCCAAAACAAACAAGAGCTCTTAGAGACCCTGCATCAATTATATCAAAAAATCCACATGGCTTTCTCGTCCATCCTGGAGACAGAAACCATTCTTGGCTGTCATCGGAGGGCTCATTTCAAAGCCAGGAAGAAAGAGGTCCTTCGGAAGAGACAAGTGCTTTTATACTTCCTGAAGTCCTGTTCTCACTTCTGCCCACTCGTCCACCTGCCCAGGGCTGTGCACTCCCAGCCATTTGGGGATATTCAGCCAGATTATCAAAAGAAGACACTGTGACGCATAAACTGATCCTGGGTCATTCAAACACAGGAAGCGAAAGAACATGAAAATGAACAGAAGTGATGCCCTCCCTGGAAGCTCGGCTTTAGGTTAGACAAAGTGGGCAGCACTCAGTCTCTCTACATCTTGCTGGAGAGAACTGCTGGCAACAGTTCCCTTGTTTCCTATTGACATGGTCTGGCTGTGTCTCTACCCAAATCTCATCTTGAATGGTAGCTCCCGTAATTCCCATGTGTCATGGGAGGGACCCAGTGGGAGGTAATTGAATCATGGGGGTTGGTCTTTCCCGTGCTACTCCCGTGATAGTGAATAAGCCTCATGAGATCTGATGGTTTTATAAAGGATAGTTCCCCCGCACACGCTCTCTTGCCTGCCGCCATGTAAGATGTGCCTTTGCTCCTCCTTTGCTTTCCACCATGATTGTGAGGCCTCCCCAGCCATGTGCAACTGTGAGTCCATTAAACCTCCTTCCTTTATAAATTACCCAGTCTCAGGTATGTCTTTATTAGCAGCATGAGAACAGATTAATATACCTACTCCTCCAAATATAGAAATGTTTACTGTTACGGGGGAAAACAGATCAGTGCGAACCTACCACGTTACAGGTACACTTGTTCCCAGAAGAGTCTTCCCTGATAATACACACATGGGTTTCCATGCGTCCCTTTAACCATGGAAAAGGCTGTCCCTCATTTTACGGATGTGATATTCCCTCTGATGATCAGACTTCACAGCCACAGGGCTCATCTGATATTCCAGGCACACTTCCCACCTGGTTTGTGGGTCAAACTCCCAATTCAAATCAGCTGAATTTGAAGAGACCAATGTCCTGTGCCAAACCAGGAAAGCACACCTCGTCATCGGTCATGAGACAGAGGGTGAGCTGGCGTTTCACAAACACCCCCAAGCTTATTTTGCCTGATAAGCATCTAAACAATGGACTTCCAGGTCCAGATGAATCAGAACAAGCTAAGTGTCTCTCATGCTCACACTAGAGGGAGACTGGAAAGGTCTAATTCATTTTGAATAGCACTGACAGCTGCCATTAATGATTCCTTCTGCGATCTGCCATACATATTTATATGTAGTCACCACAGGAAGCATCGTGGGAGTTAACATCCTCTCACATTTTTTTCTTTCATTTCGGTAAAGTATGAAGAGGGGGAAATGTGTAAGTAGTTTTGTTTTTCCTTTAAGCAAAATCCAAGTAAGAACATTTGGAATCACTAAGATAGAAGCCTCCTCTAATCTGACTGTACATTTCTAAAACCACGCTGGCCGTCACACAGACTCAGCTGCCGCTAGTGAAACGTGTGCACAAGCGTTTGGCCAGGCAGCGGCACAGGCCGTCACCTGTCTTCTGAACACCGGCAGGACCTCAGGGCCATGCGGGGCCCGAGGCTACGACTCTCCCACAGAGGTCAGGTTCTGAGGACCGCAGCCCCTGAGTCAGGGGTACTGTGGGTTCCTGCTGGGAGACTGGACCCTACACTGGGTTCTGGAGATGAAGTTAGTAAATCATGGTACTGAGCTTGGAGGACCCTCAGGCTAATGGAGGAGACAGCCATGAACCCTTGTTATTAGATGATGGGAGAGATGGTTTATGAGACGTGTGTGCCAGTGTGCAGGGGCACAAGCCAAGCTGCCTGGGAACAATGGGATGAGGGACAGACGCTGGACACGGAGTCAGTGGGGCCTAATTCCCACCCTGGCCCACTCACTGTCACCTCTCACCCGTCCAGCACAGAGCCTGGCTCCCTGCTGCACCCTAGGCCCTGGAATCCATTCTCAGGCTGCGGCAGAGGGGTTAATTTTTTTTTTTTTTTGAGACAGAGTCTTGCTCTGTCATCCAGGCTGGAATGCACTGGCACAATCTCAGCTTACTGGAACCTTCGCCTCCTGGGTTCAAGCGATTCTCCTGCTTTAGCCTCCTGAGTAGCTGGGATTACAGCCACGTGCCGTCATGACTGGCTAATTTTTTGTATTTTTAGTAGAGATGGGGTTTCACCATGTTGGCCAGTCTGGTCTCAAACTCCTGACCTCAGGTGATCCCCTGCCTCAGCCTCCCAAAGTGCTGGGATTACAGGTGTGAGCCACCACACCGGGCCAGCAGAGGAGTTAATTTAAACCCCAAAGCCAATAGCACGCTCCTGCTCAGACCCTCCAAAGCCTCCTCGTGGCCCTGGGAATGCAGCCCAAGCTCCTTGCTGGGGCCACCATGGCCAGCCTGGCTGATTCCTGCTTCTCTCCGAGCCAACGGCCATGCACTGATTCCACTCATGGCCCCTGGGGCCATCTTTTGGTCCCTCTAGGACTTCCTGGCCATCGTGGTCTCAGTTCCCCTGCCTTGGCTCTTCTCTCTTCCAGATACACTCAGCGCCAAGGCCAGACAGAATGCAGTGACCACCTCATCCCGAGACAGACTGCCCTGACCGCACATCAGCCCTTCAGACTCCATCCCATGGAGCCGATTTCCCCGCAGCATTTACCGGCGTGGTATCTGCTCACTGTGCACTTCCCCATGTGTTCTGCCTCTCCCAGGGGAGTGCCACCCGCATGAGGAAAGGAACGCACTGCCAGAATGCTTAGAAAATACCAGGTCCACAGCAGGTGCTCAGCAAACATTTACTGAATAGAAGAAGCAGAGCTGACAGGGCACCCTGAGGAATGCGTACCTTGGAGGCCGCCTCTCTTCTTGCCCGTGTCTTTCCTGCTGGCAGTGGGGGTCGTCCACCTCTCCAGTTTGCAACCTGGAAGCACAAGGACCCTCCCTGGGGGAGCCCCAGGACATCACGCTTCTGGCAGCTGCTCCCTTGCTGTTCATTCAGGTTCTCCGCGCAGGGGCGACCACAAACTCTCTCTTCCCCTGTCCCCCACTCGTTGCTAGAGGGAAAAGTAAACCTGACAGGCAGTGAATCAACGTTTCCTTGTCTAATAAGATGAACGCATCGTTAGGAGTGTCCCAGGTAGGGCTGCTTACATTGTCATCATGGATTTGCCACCCTGGCTATTCCATAAAGGCATAGTTATGTTGTCCACAGACTTCTTTTACCCCAGACTACATTAAGCTGAGTAAAAATGAAACACGGAATGTTCAGCGAAACATTATATTCCCACAGAAACGTGGCAAATTAATTACAAGGACGAACACCGCTTTCGAAACCGGAGGGCTTGAGTTTCACTATGCTAATCATCGTGGGGTGGTGCTGCCCGAGGTTTTAAAACTATTCCAGGTGAGGAAGAGATTTGTTGTCCCTCTCGATTTCACTGGGGTAGAAACATGACTTTTACAGATGAACGTATCTGCACATATGCCAACAGCGAGGGAGGCAGATGGGGACTGGTCCAAAATACACACACAGAAGCCATTTAGGTTTCTCATTAGGAGCAAGTGTTGACTCTTGGTAGAATTTGATTGTTCACCAAGAGACAGGTAGGAACCCAAACGTCCCGGGTAGGGCTCCTTACACTGGAATCCAAATGCTGTAAAAATCACTTCTGCCCCCACTGTCACCTGGGCACAAGGAGCTCTGCCTTGGACTTGGCCTTTTACCTGAGAGATATCACTCCAAACACAGCAGAGGTGGGCACTGGGGGGGCATCCTTGACTCGAGTCTGCAGGTAAATAGCCGGTGCATAACATGACTGTTTGTCAAAGAAAGCAGGCCATGAGGAAGTGTCCTATAATTCTGCTGATTCTGACCCTTGATTGGTGGCTTTATATGATCAGTTTTAATCTAAGGAAAGCCTTATTTTGAGCCATTGTCTATCAGCTTTTGTTGGTATTATAGACATCACACAAAAACTAAAATATTAAAGTGGATCACAGGATTTAGCCAAAAAATCACAAAGAAAAATCAATCTAGGAACTGGCAGCACGTAAGGAATTCCATAAATTAATGAGCGACAGGGAAACTCAGTGGCTAACTTCTTAGTGAAGGGCAGTTTGGCCCCTGGCTACCTCGTCACTGGGAACAATGGCAAATGTAGAAAACAAAAACACTTGAGAACATTCACAAAAAAAGGACAGACACAACTTCAATGAGCTGCTTCTCTCTAACTCGCAATGTTAACAACCTTAATTTATATCTCTATTTTACCGCAGATTACTTCAGATCTTTTCTTGACTGTGGGCAGAGGAATAATTACAAATACACAAATAGAAAAGTCTGACAGACTGGCCAAGTCATTCCTGGTCCTGAAGAAATTCACAAATGAACATGTAAAGTGAGGGCGCAGTCCATGTAGAGCCCCCGTGTGTGACCCAGTGGAAGCAAAGCCTTATAGCTGAACCCTTACATCAAAGGGTGTAAAACACACACACAAAGAACAAATCATCCATATCAACACCGGCAGGCCCCACGGACCATTCACTGGTCCTTCGAGGCTGGGCCGGCCCCGTTTCCTCCCTGGTCCTCATGAGTGCTTCCCTCGACCCCACAGTGACTGCTCACGTGGAACTTCCTGGAAGCCTCGGTGCACTCCGAGATTTGCCACGCTCCTGTCTTCGCTCAAACTTGTTTCTCTTCCTGGAATGGTCCTCTTCATTCTTCACATTGGTACAATCCTTTAAGTCTAGTCAATTTCTAGGGGAGTTACTCAGTGTTTATTTACTTATTATATTGGCCCTGTAGTATCTGGCCTAAGTGCGCCCCGTTCTTTCAACTGATGTGACGCACTGTCTTTGCTGTGACAGGCGCCTGATGTTGACACAATGGCCCACACCCTCTGGGAGCTTCCAGCCTAGTCGGCAGGCCAATCTGTTTCCAAAATGAGCTGGGAAAAGTCCTCCAGAGCAAAGTGACATGGTACCAGAAGAGCACCAAACACCTTCAGCCAGGACTCCAGACGACTGGAGACGTGAGGCGAGCCACAGCAACGTGTCTGTGAGCAAGACAGGACGAGCCTCCGTGGAAGCCACAGACCCGAGGGTCGTCTGTTACTGCAGCTTAACTTGCCTCCTGCCGACTGCCACTGGAACCACTGAGTTTTATATTCTTGCTGCAGGATCTTAAACAAATACCCATAACTGACGTGTTTCCTAAACACATCACAGACGGTGGCTGAGATCCGTGTGGGCTCCAACAGTGATACACAGCTGACACCCATGCACACACACACGTTTCCTCACATAACTATTCAAGAATTCTAGCTAAATATTGTTCTTTTCATGTTCCTGGCTCCCAGCCAATCCCTTGATATAATCTGCATGGAAATCATGTTTTGGCAAGGATTGCTAACCTGAGGTTTCTTTTACCTTAAGTCACAATCGTTTTGAGTCTTATTTTCCAGCCTAGAACAGACATTCCTCTGCTTATCCACATTACGCATGCTCAGTGCAAAAACTCTTCAGAAACATAACGTATTCCAAAGGGGGCATCAGCAAATGTGCAGGTCACCAGCCACAGCGCGAATGAGCACCCTCCACCCGGAGCAGCAGCTTTGAAAGGACACCATGGGGTGCCCAGAGCCTGCAAACACGTCAAAGTGTCCCTTCAGAACCACTGAGGCCCCCTGTGAGGGTCAGGGGAAAAGTGTATCTGACAGCATTGGGCCATAGGTGGACGATTTCAAATCCATTCATATTCAGGAGTCTTCAACTGCTCGTGTTACTTTTAGTTTTTGTTTTTAAACAGGGTAATGTTCATTTAAGATGCCACCTTTATGTCTGGCCATAATCACCGCACAGAACTTTAAAACAGAGTTTTTTTATTGACAAATTCATCTGCTGCCCCCTGGGCTCCCACGGTCTCTGTGATTAACAGAGAATCACTTCCAAGTCAAGGAAATCTCCAGAGAAGAGGTTCTGTGTGTGTCTCCCCACCCAGGACACTGAAGCCTATTTTTCCTGGCCAGGGCAGAATGAATGGTCTGAGTCAGGGATCCCCAGTCGCCCAGGCCTTGAGGACTGGTCCTGGTCTGTGGCTTGTTGGGAACCAAACTGCACAGTAGGAGGTGAGTGGGGTGAGCAAGTGAAGCTTCATCTGTATTTACAGCTGCTCCCCGTGGCTCACATGACCGCCTGAGCTCCGCCTCCTGTCAGATCAGCAGCGGCATTGGATTCTTCTAGGAGCGCCAACCCTACTGTGAACCGCGCGTGTGAGGGGTCTAGGCTGCACGCTCCTTATGAGAATCTAATGCCTGATGATCCGTCACTGTCTCCCATCACCCCCAGATGGGACTGTCTAGCTGGGAAAACAAGCCCAGGGCTCCCACTGACTCTACATTATGGCGAGTTGTATAATTATTTCTTTATATATCACAATGCAATAATAACATAAAGGGCACAATAAATGCAATGTGCTTGAATCATCCCAAATTCATCCCTCAACCCTAATCTGTAGAAAAACTGCCTTCCATGAAACTGGTCCCTGATGCCAAAAAGGGGGAGGGCCGCTGTTCTAAGTCACACAGTCTCATCTTTTCAATCAGTGTCCCAGGAGATGAAAGCCCCACCATCCTCAGACCCTGCATGCCAGGCTGGCAGTCAGCCATAGCTCTGCCTCGGTGCCATTGCTGCCGACAGCCTCACCCACTGTGGCCTAAGCACTTCTAAAGAGTTTTGTGAGTTCCAGACTCCCAGATTCAACAACCAGCTTCCTTCACGGTCCACACTCCACTGACCCCACGGAAAGAAAAGGAGACGCAAACCCCCAGGAAATGACTGTCCTGGGGTCCTCTCAAGGCAGGGCAGGCATCTCCACGTCCCGCTTGCTCGGTCTCTGGTCTGTGGCTCTCCAAGCTTGTCCACTGCACTTTGAAGATGCCTTGCACTGAAATTGGTCATAAAAATGCAACCAACAGATGGGCTCACGAGACCTTCTGCCAATCACTACCAATTACTCAGCTGCCTATTAATAGCACACGGCAATTAATCAACAAAGGTGTTTATCATCCGAGAAGAAGGAGCTTCTGCTTTGGAATAATGTTATTCACCAATCTTCTCATTTGTCAGTTTTCAAGGCTGCTAAATATCATGATCCCAAACTCCTTCCTCAACACCGTTTTATCTTAAAAAAAAAAAAAAAAAAAAAGAGTATATGAAACCAAGTAATCTTGCCCTGGAAGTTTGGTCAAACAAAGGTAATGCTATTTTATGGCTACTTCACAACTCCCAGATTTGGTCCATATTAGGCTATAAAACTGCTTACCCTGTCAGTGGAGTCATTTATTTCTCTCTCGAGTTTACAGAGCTGAAGGAAACATTTAATGAGAGTAGTAACAGTAACAGGCATCTCTGCAGGTCAATCTCTGTGCCGCATTTTGTGCTAAGCACTTACTCCCCTTCCGTTTGATCACAACCAAGAGCAATGCCTTCAACAGAAATAATTTCTTCCTTTAAAATAGTGAAAAATTTCACAAAACACACTGCAGCAGCACTTCCTCCTTGAAATGCGTTTATCTCACAATTCCACTTTATCTGAGCTAGCAGAGCAAGCCTGCGGCGAAGGCCAGGATCGTGACTGTCTCTCCAGGGAAGGAGATAAGGAAGGGTTTCATCCCGAGTGGCCTGACGTAGCAGACTGTGAGGCTGCTGCTACCTGCCGCTTCTGTCTAATGGGGACGTTGCTTTCTGTTCTTGGCAGATATAAGTAAATATCTAGTTCACATTTTGAAACTTTGATCATGAAGCTTTGACCAATGTAGCCCTTACTGGGCCAAAACTTAGATATATTTATTTGCACCCCAATTTTCGGGACTTAATAGGTAAACAGAATCAATTATCGACCCAACGGGCTAAGAAACTATCTCAGCCTGGGCAACAAAGTGAGACCCGTCTCTTAAAAAAAAACTCAGCAGAGCGTGGTGGTGTGTGCCTGTGGTCCCAGCTACTTGGGAGGAGGATTGCTTGAGCCCAGGAGACCAAGGCAGCACTGAGCCATGATCACGCCACTACACTCCAGCCTGGTTAACAGAGCGAGACCCTGTCTCGAAAAAAAAAAAAGAAACAAATAAATAAAATAAACAATCACTTATTTAATGGCCCACTCTAAGTCCTTGGTCAAGCAATTATTTCACGAGGCATAACTTTAACACAGATCATGACAGAATCCTATTTGAAAAGTCCAAGATGCCACCTCATGGAGAAACCTCTTTAGCAATATCTCGGACAGATGGACACCCGGACTTTGTTTATTCACCCACAATGGAGGCTGCCTTATGTGCTGGACAGCGGTGAGCTGCCAGCTGGTTCCCTGTCACAGGCACTGGCTGTTGGCAACTCATCCATATGTTCACCTAAAATCATCTCCCTGGTCCCCTCCGCTGTTCACTGTGACTCAGGGCCAGGCTGAGTCTCATTTCTCATCACTGTTGGTTCTCCCAACGCCTGACCTTCCTCCCTCCCTTGCCAGCCCCCCTTCCCTCCACTCCAGTGCCCTTGTTGGGGATACTGTATCCTACAATCAGAATATTATTTTCCAGTCTCCCATTCAAAGTTTTAAATGATGGGATTACACCTACCTGGGTTTTAAAAGTATGTCAGAGAGGCTTTCTGGGAATTATACTTCATTAATTAACTCATCTTCTTAAACTCGGTAATACCCTTTTTATTCATAAAAGGAACTCAGAGGCAATGAGATGGCCTTTAAATAATTCTTTAGAGGTGGGACTAATTCAGAGGACTGTTCCCTTCAGACATTCTAAATCAGTTTCTCTATATGGGACACTGAATGGTTGCTCTTATCCAGCACATGAAAGCGTCCCTCTCGCTTTCTCCATCAGATAATGGATCCGTCTAAGACTTCCAATCCCCAGCGATGCCTGCAGGGAACTGAGCATGAGGAGGTCTCTGGGTGTCCATGGCACAGGTCTGAAGAAGGGCAAAGGGCAAGCAGGAAGCACACATCACGATTTTTGTCATAACCTGTCACAAAGTCCCATAATCGCTCTCACAGCTTCTGCATGACCCTGATTTCTATCTGGACTCAAGAATTCCATCTATTATGAGAGATTCTGATGCTTAAAAAAAGGTTTGTAAATTCTCTTCATCAAGCACATCAAAAGACCAACACTATTTATCTGACTACATTTCAAACATACAGGAATGTTCCAAAAGTGATCACACACATGCACACACACACACTCCACCTAAATTTAGCAAGTGAGAACATTCATCATCTTTGCTTCAGCTCTCCAGAAAGTGTCATGGGTTCTAGTTGAAGTATCACACATTACATCATCATTGCCATCATCATCGTCAGCGGAAGACCTGTTTGCTCACTGTCTTCCATCCTGGTACCCTCCTCCACAGTGGGAACTAAAATTTAGAAATTAGTCTACTACATGTCCTCTCTGTTTCATGTTCACGCTTTCACTCCATATGAACACATAAATAAAATATAGTATTTGGGGATGTTTTTGAACATCATATAAACAATACCATTTTTGTCAATATAATTCTGCAATTTTTATGTACTAATATATTAGAGATTCATCCATAGGAACATGAATATATGCTGTGTAGGGGAGGGGCTTATTACAGAATTGTAGTGCTTGAATATACCACAATTTGCATATTGATTCTCCTATCACTGAACATTTTACTTTGCTTTTGTTTGTTTTTGCCACGATGAAGAATACTGCAATATATTTCCTAAGTATTCTCTTTGGAGACACGTTCAAGAACATCTCTAGGTATTTGCTCCAGAGACAGCAGAAACATGCACATAAAATGAAGGATGGAATTTTCTCTAAGATTCTCATCCTTCCAATATTATCTTGGCCCTGAGGATAGTTCAACATTTAAAAAAATAAACACTTTCTGGGGAACCATTAAGTATAATTTAAAAGTCTCTTTTTAATTCTAATTTAAATCCCTGCATTGGGCAAGTGCTTGATATTATTATTACAAATACACAGTAATGGTCAGTGAGGGAGCAACTTAGTCTGGAGGGTGAGGGAAGACTCCATGCACAAATGACGGTGAAATCCGGGCCAGACTGGGGAGGGAGCAAACATCTGGGCAGGAGAAGCAGCAAGAGATGAGTTCCCAAGTCCAGCCAGGGCCTCGCTGGTGATTCCCATTCTCGGGGAGAACGAGCCTTCACCTGAGAAAACAACCTCTTTGGTTCTCCCACTTCCATTCCTGTCAAATCTTATGTACAGCTACTCAACTGTTACCAAGAAAGAACTGTTCCCTTTTGAGATTTTTAGGTACAGGAAAAACCTCTTCGCTGGCTTTAATACCCTAATTTTTTTTCTCTTCAATCTTTTCCAATCTCCCAACTTAAAGTACCTTGACAACTTGTGCTTTTTAAGTGTTTTCAAGCAAAGTCTGTAGAAAATGAATAGTTGAACAATTAAGCTATGCATTGTCTAATATTTCTCTCCTTGGTTGAACCAAAAAGACAAACTGAGCCCCATGACTTTTTGAGGACAGCTAGAGGTGATTTCAATGATTCAGATTTCTCCTTGTTCCTGGCTTCTCTGCAAGTTCTACCACCCATCCTTGTGACTAAAACCTTGCAAAAGACCCCAACGAAGATTAGGAGTCCTTGGATATCTTCCCAGTTAATAAGAAAACTGTAAATGCTATTGTGAAATAACCAAACTAATTAATCCCCTGCAGTTTGAGAAAACTAAAAACCCCAGGGCAGAAACTCACACATCTCAAAATCACCAGAGGAAAGAAGGAAGCGCCATTTCCATCTTCACAGCAGGGAAAATCATTGGTGCAGGCACAGGTTTACAAAGTAGAATAAACCACACATACTAAAGGAAAAAAAAATCACAGCTCAAAGAAATAGAAATCTTATAGATTATGAAGTCATGGAATGGAATATCAAGCTTCCCAGGCAGGGAGGACAATTCAGCATAGTGTGAAAATATGAGGTTGATGCACTCACAGGGAGAGGCTTTGAAAATGGACACATGTAAAACTCTTCACTGTAAATACTGAAGAAACCTGAGGATTAGACCCAGGAAGTATCTATACATCATCACCACCACT
This sequence comes from Alouatta palliata, assembly GCA_004027835.1. Lineage (NCBI taxonomy): Eukaryota > Metazoa > Chordata > Mammalia > Primates > Atelidae > Alouatta > Alouatta palliata. Next base: position 33,209 of record PVKV010016912.1, on the reverse strand, counting down.
GCCACCACCATCATCATCCCCTTCATCATCCATTTTTATCATCATCATCATTGTCATCATTATCGTCATCATCCTCTTCCTTCTCCTCATCATCCACTGTTATCGGCAGTATCACTGTCATCATCATCACCATCATTACCTTCATCACCATTGTCATCATCACCCTCATCATCACCTTGATCATGACCATCATCATCACCATCATCATTACCCTCATCATCACCATCATCATTACCCTCATCATCACCATTATTACCCTCATCATCATCATCATTACCCTCATCATCATCACCATCATCATTACCACCATCACCATTACCATCACCATCATCATCATCATCACCATCATTATGATCACCATCATCAACACCATCATCATCACCACCATCACCATCATCACCACTATCACCATCATCATCATCACCATCACCATCATCACCACCACCATCACCATCATCATCATCACCATCATTATCATCATCATCACCATCATTATCATCATCATCACCAATACCATCACCATCATCACCACCATCACCATTATTATCATCATCACCACCACCATTATCATTACACTCATCATCACCATCGTTATCTATTATCATCACCATCATCATCATCACCATCATCATTACCATCATCATCATCACTATCATCATCGCTATCGTTACATCATTATCCACTCTTATCATCATCATTATCATCATCACTGTTATCACCATTACCATGATCACCATCATCATCGCCATTATGATCATCATTATCACTGTCATCACCATCATCATCAATGTCATCACTATCATCATCATTATCCATTGTTATCATCACCATCATCATTATCATCATCATCACTGTTATTATCACATCACCACCGTCACCACCATCTTCACCATTATTATGACAATGCACTCTTCCAGCCACACTGCAGGTGATAACTCATTAAGTTCTCAGGCATCCCTGCGATGTGGCTGCCTACAGCATCCCCACTTTACAGTGAAGTGTCAGTCACTCAGACGGGCAAAGTAGCTTGTTCAAGAACATCACAGGTAAGAACAGTTGAGTCAGGATTCCAACCCAGGGCTGTCTCCAGCCCTTGCTGGAACCTCACAGTGAGAGGGAGCTGAGACACAGAGAAGAGGCATGTATGTCATTCCAGTGTTACACATCTGTGCCTGACAGCCAGAATCTGCCCACCCACCCAAACCACCTGTTTTCACTCTCCAATCACTGCTTTTCTTTTCTCTGAGTGAGACTGGGATGTGCTTCTACTGGGCATGTGCTATTTCAACAGAAGAGAGATAGGAAAGACCACATCTCAGTTCTTCCTTCTAAAGGCCGGCAGGGAAAGCAGAACAGACAAACAGTAGCCAGGACTCAGCGACTCTGACCTTCCACTGATTCCCAATGAACTGGGCAATTGACCCACTGAAGTGAGATTCTACATTGACAATCTCCCCCATTTTTGGTCAAAAATAAGTTTTGTCCTACAGGCTGGCCACAGAAAGCCCTGGCCTCCTTCTACCAAATACTTAGCAAGGACCCGCTCTGCACACAGGCTTGGCATTGATCAAGGGAGGCTGAAGGAGGCCCACAAAAATGTCTTCCAGGTAGGAGACAAAAAGGGGCTTGAAGGAAAGATAGATGTTGTGCTGAGGAACAGGTGCTGTGAGAAGACAGGCCACCACAGGGAAAGCATAGTGGTGGTGGTCGTGCTGGGGGAGGGATCAGGGAAGAATCAGCGGAACACTCATATTTAATGATGATAATGTTGATGGTCAAGGAGGAAGAGGAAGAAAAAGCACTTCTGTGTGTTAGTCACAGGGTGTGTTTTATATACATCGCTCATTTAATCTTCAAAATATCCTCACTATATAGATAAGGAAAAAAAGTGTATTCACCCAGGGTCTCACAGCCACTATGTAGATCCATTTGGGTCCTGTAGGATTTAAATAGGCAGGAAGGGAGAGATGGCACTCTAAGAATGGGAATGTTCCCAGGCGGGAGAGTTGGTAAGAAAGCGTCTCCTGTTGATCACATGATCATATCTGCAACCTCTCCCTGACAATATCAGAAACAAGCTGGAAAATGACAAGAAAGCTTGAGACTCTCTCACACAGGTATGTCATTTATGAGGCGATCACGGTGGGGGCTGCATTTCTACTTTCATCATAAAAAATGGCATAAGTAAGGGCCAGCTGACAACAGATCCTTGCATCGACCTGGATGATTCTTATTGAATCAGAGACGTAGAAACAGTCATCAGTGGGTAGAACCAGCTCCAACCACAGTCACCCGTTAAGCAACTTCAATAGCCCAGACAGGATGCAGAGCTAGCCCCTTCACACAAACAGCTGCCTGCGAACCACACCCTGAACCGTGCCCACCCGAGCCAGGAAAGCGTTCAGATGGGACATTATGTTCTCCTTCTCTAAAGGTCAACTCAAATGCCCTCCACGAAGGGAGTTTTCTGACAATTTGCACGACTTATCGATCCCATCTCAGTTTGAATTTTCTTGATGGGAATCTGGATGGGTCACGGAGATTCAAAGAAATATGTTAGTTCTCTTATTAGGAACAAATGCTGGTGCAATTAGGGTCCCAGTGGGGCCGCCTCTCAGGGGTGAGACCACCTTGCCCTGGAAGGCCCCGCTGAGCAACAGGCTAGCAGGAATCCAAACCAGATGTGACTTATTCACGGTGCCAATAACCACACCCGTGCTTCACAAACAGTGCACCTGAATGTTTTAAATGTCACATCCCTTTGCCTGGAATCTTTAAATGCTTTCCCTGTGGCTTATTCCTAAGTTTTTGAACAAAGTGAATATAATAACCTTTGAACTCTGTTGGACCAACTACACAACAGCTTGACCTGTGATGTGGAACACAGGGACAACTGCCGGCTTGGCTCCTGCGCACTCAATCCAGATGGGCTGCGCCACTAAGGAAGGGATGGATACACTGACATTGTCAACGGCTGGTGCCCCCCTCTTGCCAACTCTGAAAAGTGCTCGTGCCGAACAACACGAAACCACGTTAGAAAGACTTGTCGGATGTCTTGTATCTCACTGGCTCCCCAGCCACGTCATCGCTGTCATCACGCTCATTAAGACACAGAACGCCTCTTACCGAGAGGTCTTTAGAGAAGAGGCTGCAGCCTGGGGCTCAGCAGCCTGGGAAAAAGAAGGTTTCAAGGTTTCCTGCAGAAAACTCATAAGCAAATGAGGGAGGTGAAGTGGAGTTTCTCAGCACATCCAGCACCATCATGGGAAGAAGGAAGCCTGAGATTCCAACAGCTGAAAGCCAAGGCACCATCACAGACTGAGCAGAGGACACGACCTTCCACCCTAGGAGGTGAGGGCCACAGAAGGAGGCCCACAAAGGTGTGGGTGCTCATGTCCCCCACCCCCAAATCCGTATGTTGAAACTCAGCCCCAGTGTGGTGGTACAAAGAGGTGGGGCCTTTGGGAGGGGTTGGGGCCTCTGCCCTAATAATGGGATTAGTGCACTTATCAGAGGCTTGAGGAGACAGTAACAGGCACGGTCAGAGAAGTGGAGAAAGAGCGGAAAAAGAGGCCTTACAGCCGACAAACTGTTGGCGCCTCGATCCCGGCCTCCCCGGCCTCCAGAGCTGTGAGCAGTGAGTTCTGCTATTTATTCATTTGTGAGCCAGTCTCAGGTGGTTTGTTACAGCAGTGCCAACAGACTAGGACAGTCCAGATGCACTCCACCACCCACCACTGTGTAACGTCGGTGACAATTTAACCTGTCTGAGCCTGATCCTCACCTGGAAAACAAGGAAAACCAGGTCCCAGGTCCCTGAGACTTACCTGGGATGACAAGTGACACTGCAGACATAGGATGTGCTCCATGAGCCTCATTTCGGGTAAGATGAGGTTTGATAATGACAGAGACACTGTTTCAAAAGTAGCAACAGGAAGCAGATCTGGGGTTATAGAATGGTTCACAGAGGCCCTCAGAGGGGGTGGCCAGCGGCTTGCTGTGGTGAGTGGCTCCAATTCCAGGCCCTCTTGGGGTGACCAGAGCTGCACAGGCCAAGACCCCCTCCCAAGCTGGAGAAGAGGCAACACCCTCTGAAGTTGGAGAAGAGGTGACACCTCCCAGGATGGACAGCGGCTGCCCTTCTCAGCCCATGAGGGGTGAAGACTTACCCATTGTCTCTCCTGCCCTCATTGATCAGCAGGCCCTCTCCCAGGCAGTCCTTCATGGTACCCCCAACCTTGCAGCCTGTGCCCACCCATTGCCAGGCCCTGGCAGGCCACAGATGTGCCATGTGCTAATGGTGGTGTCAGGGCCATGTGAAGTGTGTTCTCACAGCGGGTCTCCCAGACAGCCCTGGGGTTAATTTTGAGCCACTGACAAGGGCAGTAAACTACATCATGATGCTCTTTGCCTGAAATTGCAACCCGGGATACTGCAGAGGCCTGTGCAGCCTTTGGTAATGGGAAGGCAGCTCTGTGGGCCATGTGTGCCCCAGGGTGATGGCTCTGACTGTCCTGTGGCTCTGGGAGGAGAGGGTCGGCCACACACACCAACTGCAGGGTAGCTCCCAGCACAAAATCACTTAAGGCTGTGTGGCTGCTGCAATCACCCCGCCTGGGGCCAGGTGAGAGCTCTGCGCTGGGTCCCCCTTGGCCGGATTATCTGGTGACCTTCGCAGTGAAATAACACCTGGTGGGGTCTCACGATACCAGAGCCTCAATAGCCACATTGACAGCCCACACCCCTGCAATGTCTGAATTGAGGTTTCTACAAGTCAGATTTTGCCAAATGTCCAGGAAAAGAGAAGCTTACCAGCTCCCCCATGCAGATGTGCGTGTGTGTGTGCATATGTGTGCATGTGTGTGTGTGTATGTGTGTGCCTGCAAGTGTATATGTGCCTGTGTGTGTGCATGTGTATGTGTGTGCTTGTGTATGCATGCCTGCATGTGTGTGCCCGTGCATGTGCCTGTGCATGTGTGTGTCTGCGTGTGTATATGTGCATACATGTATGTGTGTGTGCATGCGTGTGTGGATGTGTGTGTGCCTACATTTGTGCCTGTGCATGTGTGTGCATGTGTGCGGATGTGCGTGCATGTTTGCCTGCATGTGTGTGCATGTATGTGGGTGTGCATGTGTGCGTGTGTGGGTGTGTGCCTACATGTGTGCCTGTGTGTGTACATGTGTGCATGCACATGTGTGCCTGTGCATGTGTTTGCATGTGTGTGGATATGCATGCATGTGTGCCTGTGTGCGTGTATGTGGGTGTGCATGTGTGCACACACGTGTGTCCCTGTGTGTATGTGTGTGTGCAGGTGGGTGTGCATGCATGCCTGCATCTGTGTGCCTGTGCGTATGTGTGCGGATGTGTGTGCATGCGTGCCTGCATGTGTATATGTGTGTGCCTGTGCCTGATTACAAGCAGTTGTGACACCCACCTTTGTTTCTTTTCTTTATCAGAGTTGCCAAAATGCCTCTAAAAATAATTCGCTGTTCTCAAAAGGCCAAGGAAGTCAGCCACCAACCCCAGGTAAGGTTCTTAGGAGCCAAAAAGGCACCTTTACAAACAAATAAGTGTCTAGGTTGGTCCAAAAATAAAGACTTTGTCCAGCGGTGGGGAAGAAAGGCTGGAGCTTTGTTTTAGGATAAAGCTATAAGAGGCTCTCAGGGTCTGTGAGGGAAAGGGAGCGTCAGCCTCCACAGGGGCTCGGCAGAAAGCCAGGGTGATGAGCAGTGACCACAGCCTTCTCCCGAAATAGCCTGGACAGTCAGAAAACACAGGGTGAGGCCAGAGGAAGGGCTGGCGCCACAGCCGGGGCAGGGACAGTAACACCCACCAGGAAGTGAATTTCCTCCTGCAAGACTCAAAGCAGGAGAGCTAAGAGAAGACACAAAAATACTCACACCCCCAGGGTGGGCAGCGAGCCAGAAGTCTCTAAATTAGCCAAGGACCTTCACGGAACCTTAAATTACCCCCACTGCAGGGTGAAGTTAAACGGTGGTCACTGACTGCACCTGGCCCCAAGTGCCTGCTGCCCAGTGTGGGGCGGGAAAGGCACAGAGGCGGCAGTGGTGGCCAATGGGATGCACCAAGAATCCCCCTACCCCAGATTAGAAACCCCCATCCCAAATCAGAAACCAGGAGACCTAAGCCCTCTTCTGAGAGCGGTCCACCGATGGGCCATCTGGGGTCATGCGAATTCTTGCACTGTCCAGGGAATGGGAGGCAGGAGCCCCGGACTGGAGATGCTGTATAGTGGGCCAGCACCCCAGGTCTCCTGGACTCTCTGGGGAAACGACCTGGCCCAGCTGGCTCTGAGTCCATAGCCACAGAGACCTTGACACCCAGAAGGAAGCCCGTTACTGCTCCAGCCACCTGATCAGAGTCTGGCATTTGCTAGCTTCTTCCCGACGACTGCCCAAAGTCCTTCTCCTGGAGCAGTGAGAACCGTGGGCGGGCTGGCTGGGCTGGGGGCTGGTGCAGCTGAAAAGGACCCTGCTTCACTCTGGGAGGCAGGGCATTGCTGTCAAGTGTCTATGTTCTCAGCCAGGAGCTGGCCTCTGTCCACTCAGAGAGAACTTTCCAGTGCCCACCTGTGCCTGGTTCTACTCTGGGCACTGAAGGACCATGGAAGAGAAGGGGGCAGAGGCAGAGCTTCCTTCCCTGTGGGGTGCACACGTCACCTCCCTTGGAAGAGTTGACTCACGCCCTCAACACATACTTTTTACACGCCTACTGTGTGCCAGGCACCGTTCAGCACCACGGACAGCCGCAAGGGCCTGCAGCCTAGGGGAAGACATGGAAGCCAGCAGGTGAGGAACTGCTCAGGACAGGTGCAGGCCTCTGAGTGCTGCCACTAACACAGATGGCCTGGGGACAATGCCTGGCAACTCATTTCTGTCAGGTGGCTAGGGCAGGAGGTGGGCCTGGGGGTTAGGTGGCTAGCACAGGAGGTGGGTCTGGGGCAGGTGATTGGGGTAGGAAGTGGGTCTGAGGCAGGTGGCCGGGGCAGGAGGTGGGCCTGGGGCAGGTGATTGGGGAAGGAGGTGGGTGTGGGGCAGGTGACTGGGGCAGGAAGTGGGTCTGGGGGAAGTGGGTCTGAGGCAGGTGGCCAGGGGAGGAGGTGGACCTGGGGCAGGTGGCCAGGGCAAGAGGTGGCCCTGGGGGTCAAGTGGCCAGGGCAGGAAGTGAGTCTGGGATAGGTGACTGGGGCAGGAGGTGGGTCTGGGGCAGATGCCTGGGGCAGGAGGTAGGGTTTGAGCTGAGACCTGTAGTCAGCTGTGGACAGATCAGAGGGCAGCTCTACTGGGGAGACATGCTGGACAAGTGTGAGGAACAGAAAGGACGGTGCAGCTGATGCACAGACACAGTGAGGGGGTGGCCAGGCCAGCCAGCTGGCGTTGGCTCTGGGTGTGAAGGGTCTGGCCACAGAGGCTAAGCAAGTACTAACGGGGCACTGGGCACGGGAGGAGATGGGGACAGAGATGCCAAGCTCCAGGACAGCCTTCCCCACCACAGTCCTGGCAGAGATCCTCCCGCGTGTGGGGCGGCTGTGGAAACACGCCCTTACACAGGTGTTGGTGGGAGTGAAACTGCAGAACCTTGATCATTTGACGATATCCACCAAAATAGCCACCTTATAATGGACCCAGAAATTCCACTTCTAGGAACTTGTTTCACAGATCATCTCCCAGGCATGCAGGGAACTCAGGGGAGGAGGGTTTTATGATAGAAAACTGGAAACAACTCGATCTCTATTATTTGGGAATATTCTAAGCAAGTACAGCCCATCCCAGAGCAGGAAACCAGGCAGCGATTGGAAGGGAGAAGATAGAATTTTGTAAAGGGCTGTGCTACATTGATAACGCTCTTATATGAAAGTCACCTTCAATACCTAACCTCACGTGAGAAAAGTGAATTCCCGACGTGGCACCATGTTCTGAGCCCATTTGGGGGAATGAGGGCCATCCTGTTGGAGCATGCTGGTGTCCAGCCAGCCGCAGGTGCACTGCCCAGAAGGCAGGCGTTCCTGGTCAGGACATGCGCATACTCTTCTTGAAGTCAACTGCCTGCAATGACAATCAAACCATCACAAGTCCTTCACTCATCCTTAGAGAAATGCAAATCAAAACCACAAGATACCATCTCACGCCAGTCAGAATGGCAGTTACTAAAACGTCAAAAACAACAGATGCTGGCAAAGCTGTGGAGAATCAGGAATGCCTTCATACTGTTGACGGGAGTGTAAATTAGTCCAACGTTGTGGAAGACAGTGTGGCAATTCCTCAAAGATCTAGAACCAGAAATACCATCTGACCCAGCAATCCTATTACTGGGTATATACCCAAAGGAATATAAATCATTCTGTTGCCACACTATTCACAATAGCAAAGACATGGAATCAACCCATCAATGACAGACTGGATAAAGAAAATGTGACACATAGACACCAGGGAATACTATGCAGCCATAAAAAGGAACAAGAATCATGTCCTCTGCAGGGACGGATGGAGCTGAAAGCCATTATCCTCAGAAAAGTAACACAGGAACAGAAAACCAAACACCGCAGGTTCTCACTTGTAAGTGGGAGCTGAACAATGAGAACACGTGGACGTAGGGAGGGGAACCACACACACCAGGGCCTGTTGGGGAGGCAGAGGGAGGGAGAGCATCAGAATAAATAGCTAATACACATAGGGCGTAATACCCAGGTGATGGGTTGAGAGGTGCGGCAAACTACCATGGCACACGTTTGTCTGGGTAACAAACCTGCATGTCCTGCACATGTATCCTGGAACTTCAAATTAAATTAATTTTTTTTTTAAGTGACAATCCAGGGTCTGCAGAATGCAAGTGGCTAAGCTCTAAGAGAAGAGCACAGGCTCAGCCTTCTGACGTTTTAGGGGGAACTATGCTGGAAAGAGAGTGACTGAAAATACAAAGCAGCAGAGAGAGAGAGAGCAAGAGAGAGGGAGCAGTAGCCCCTTATTATTATTAAACACAGAAGCCAGGGGCAGCAGAGCCACTCACAGCCACCTCTACCCACGTCCCAGAGCCACGAGGGGACATGAGGATCTGGGCACCCTCCACGCATGCTGCAACCCACTGCGGCACTCTGGGGTTAAAACACTGGAATGGAGTGGACTCCAAGGAGGAACGTATGTGAATATTTTGTACTACCTGTCAACTACAGACGGTCTCCAACTTAAACGATGGCTGAACTAAAAGTTTTCGACTTTATGGTAGTGCAAAAATGATCCACGTTCAGTAGAAAGCATCCTTGGCACCCACACAGCCTTCTGTTGCCCCCTTTCAGTGCCGTGTTCAATAAATTACACGAGACATTAAACGTGTTACTATAAAATCGGCTGTGTGTTTGATGATTCTGCGAGCGTCCCGAGCAGGGTGAAAGGATGAGAGGCTAAGCTGGGGTGTTTGGCGGGTTAGGGGTGTTAAGTACTAATGGCATCTTTTCAACTTACAGTGGGTGTACTGGGCTGTAAGTCCAGGAGCATCTGTACGATAGCTTCCATCATCCAGAGATAATAGGAAAGGCCAAGTTCCTCCTTGAGCAAACTATTGTTTATTTATTTTCATTATTTATTTATTTTTATCGAGACAGTCTCCCTCTGTCACTTCAAGCTGGAGTGTAATGGCACAATGATGGCTCACTGCAGCCTCAACCTCCTGGGTTCAAGCAATCCTCCTGCCACAGCCTCCCAAGTAGCTGGGAACACAGGTGCATAGCGCCATGCCCGGCTAATTTTTTTTTTTTTTTTTTTTTTTTTTTAGCAGAGATGGGGTCTTGCCATGTTGCCCAGGCTGGTCTTGAACTCCTGGGCTCAAGCAGTCCTCCTGTCTTGGCCTCCCAAAGTGCTGAGATTATAGGTGTGAGCCACTGCACCTGGTAAAACTATTTTTTAAAATAGCAATTTTTGGCCGGCCATGGTGGCCCATGCCTGTAATCCCAGCACTTTGGGAGGCTGAGGCAGGCGGATCACAAGGTCAGGAGATTGAGAGCATCCTGGCTAACACGGTGAAATCCCATCTCTACTAAAAATACAAAAAATTAGCCAGGCATGGTGGCATGCACCTGTAGTCCCAGCTGCTCAGGAGGCTGAGGCAGGAGAATCACTTGAACCTGGGAGGCAGAGGTAGCAGTGAGCTGCTGAGATCACACACTACACTCCAGCTTGGGTGACAGAGCAAGACTCTGTCTCAAAAAAAAAAAAAAAAAAAGCAATTTTATTAAGAAGTAATTTGAGTTCACTGTATCTAATTCACATAAGTAAAATTCTGTCTCCCTGCATCCTCTAACCCCTCCCTAGAAAAACTGTACATTTAAAAATACCTTTCTAAAAATGTTGTACAAACACATATAATCACAAATGTCATCAACCATACCATCCATCTCCCACAAAAGCAACAGTATTGTCCTGTGAATCTGCTTTTTTCACATAAGATCAGTTACTGACCAAATTTCCATGGCCATTCACAAAACGACACATGATTCTTTATGAAACCCATCTGGTTTCCTGTCCTGTGGGTGCTCTGGAGGGGAAATAGCTCTCAGCTGCTAGTGATGCGTGTAGTCTTCAGTTTCCATTATAAACAGCCCTGCAGTGAAGAATCCTGCACACCTGTGAGGAAATCTGCAGAACACATTCCTAGAAGTGGAACTACTGGGTCAAAGGGTGTGTCCATGCTACATCTTGGTGGATGCCAACAAAGGACCATCCAAAACGTGCAATTTGTACTCCACCTACTACCTGCATGAGGGTCCATTTCCCTACAGCCTCCTAGCCCTGAGCACTAACTTTCTAATCTTTGCCAACATGACTCGTCGAATAGGAGATGTTTTATTCTGCATGCAATAAATATAAGTATCTTTTAAAACTGTTTCTCAGCCACCTAAAATCCATTTTCCACTGGTTCACATAATTGAGCCTTTCTTTCTTCAACATCCCCAACCTCTACCAAATTGAGTTGCTGATGTTTATCTCATTGATTTCAAAGAGCTCTTTATTTATTAAGGAAAGCTGTCAAATATATTTAAAAGTTTTCCTCAGGTGTCTATTTATTTCTGTAAAATTTAAATAGTGTATTTTGACAGTGAATAACTTTAATTTTCTTATTGCCATGCATATCTGCCTTTTCTTTTATGGCTTCTGGGTGCATACATTTTTCAGATACAAGATGAGATTTCAAAGCTTCTAGCAGACCATTTCACGCGAAGCTCACAGGATCCCAGGGCTACCTCTTCCCTCTCCTTTGCTGCAGAATGGCTCAGGGAGACCAGGATGAAGAGTAAGGGGTAATCTTGCCTGATGATGGTAAGTCTTAAAACTCCTAGCCAGTAAAAACGAATCTGACAAGCAGGTTGTTTGTAGATGACATATAGGAAGGCAGTCCTGGAAATGGTTATTTCATGTATCTTACTACACTTCACAGCTGGCTCTAGCTGAGTCTGAGGATTACCAAGATGAGAAGTCGTAAAAAGTAACACATCCTGCATTTACCAGTGCCTTCTCTCCACCTAAAATCAAATAAATTTTTCCTCCAAGGAAATGAAAAACAACTCATTTTGCTAGCAATTGACGTGACCTGATGCAGGCGAGACTGTCCTGTGGAATTTCACCACCTGATACTCACTCTGTGCATCTGCAAACCCCACGTGCAGCCACACAGGCCCTCCGTGATCCCCCGTGACTTCCAGAATACCTGTATACCTTCTGGATCAAGGAGGAATGCAATTCCATATAGTGCAATTTTAATGCTAGTTTGATTTTCTTATACTGACATTTTTCTGGTCTTTTTAAAATCTTTTTTGTTGAGATGGAGTCTAGCTCTGTCACCAGGCTGGAGTTCAGTGGCACGATCTCGGCTCACCGCAACCTCTGTCTCCCGGGTTCAAGCGATTCTCCTGCTTCAGCCTCCCAAGTAGATAGGACTACAGGCACCTGCCACCACCCCCAGCTAATTTTTGTATTTTTAGTAGAGATGGGGTTTCACCATGTTGGCCAGGATAATCTCGATCTCTTGACCTCATTATCTATCCAGCATGGCCTCCCAGAGTGCTGGGATTACAGGTGTGAGCCACTACGCCTGGCCAACTGGCCATCTACTTCATACATTGTGGCAGATTCAGGATCATGCTTCCACGTTTGATTAGCTACAATGTTGTATCCTCCTCCAGCTAGACTACCATCGGAGGATGTTCAGAAGATTCTGAAGCCACATAACATATCTGAGAGATTGTTGTGATTTCATAAAATAACATTTTTTTCTCAGCAAGTTTCTTCTCATGCTTATTTTTTATCAGTGAATCAATAGGGTTCAAACAGGTCACTCAATCCTTTATTCATTGAATATGGTCACAAAACCTACCTTAAGCTAAACTTTGGGCTAAGCCCTTCCTAAAACAAGGGAGTGCAGTGGAGAAGTCTGCAAACAGCAGCATATTCATCCCACCTGAGCCAAGATTCCATGGGAAAAACTCGGACCTGCCACCTCACTGCATCCTTCACTCTATTTGTCCCTTAACGTTGGGGTCTGAAAACAGAAGGGAACACACAGTCCACTCCCGCTACCATCACGGGGTCCACTAGGACAGGTATCTCCTTACCTCCTGATGGGTTTGAACCGGTAACGCCACCATCAGGCAGAGTGAGAAGCGGGGAACACGGCGTGGTGCTGACCAGGCCGACCAGACTGGCTCCAGGAGGAAAAGGGGCAGCACGTCCGCGTAAGCACCCATGGTGAGCAGCACACCTGGTGCTGGGTTTTCAAGAAATTTTCTAGCAAAGCCTGTTATCTTTGTTAGAGGTGGCACTCCAGAGCTGATGGCCGTGGAACTCTTTATAGACAACACTGCTTTTTTGTTGTTTAATCAAACCTATAAACACTGTTGCCCATGGAGCGGCGTTTTCAACCCTTCCTTTCGGGGCCACTCTGCTGTGGCCCCCACAGCCGCATCGTCCTGGGACGGTGCTCCTGGCTTCCGAATCTCTCTAAGGAACTCAAACGCTGTCCCCTGCACCTCTGCCCACCCCCTGCCCCACAGACCCCCACCTGATGAAAAGGCCACTTCCTGCCCGAATTTCATCTCTTCCCCAAAACACACACCCCCATTCCGACATCTCTCAAGAAATGCAGTCTTTACTTCTCTTTTTGCCCTTTATCAGAAAAAAAATAAGAAATTTCAAGGCCTTACTATCTATAGGTTAGCAAACATGAACAGAATTTAAAACAGCAACTTCACTCCAGAAAGAGAAAGATACCTTTGGATTTGCCTTACAGCTATGTGAAACAAAATTTAGGGATGCCAGGTTCCTCTGAACCTCTTCAAGAGATTTTCTACATGAAAGAGTTTAAAAGCTAAGACTTTTTTTTTCAGTGACCATTTACTTATGACCCACCCAGAATAGTAAAGAAGGCTGTTGCGGAAGCCAGCAAAGATGGCATCCACTCTTTCCGGATGGCTGGCTGTGCGTCAGGCACTAAGAGGCACCTGATGTGCTGGTCTTATTCAACATCCACATAGCTCCACGGGGAAAGGGCCTCTGGTGGCTGTGGAAGTGAGGCACTGGCAGGTTACGGGACTCACCCAGCATCATGCAGATGGAAGGTGTGGGAGCCAGGACCCCCGCAGGCCTGGCCGTGAGTGCTTCCTGCAAGCTTAGGAAACAGGCTTGATGTGGCCTCAGAAACTTCTTGCATCTTCTTATTTGATGGCCTCCCAGAGTTCCATGTCCCAAAGCTCTCCTGGGTCCAGTGCCTGGCACATACTCCATAAACGAGGAGATGTGGGGACCGACACGCAGCCAAAGTCCCTCATGGTTGGTGACCTTGAAAACGACTTAGGGTAACTCTTCCTGGGTGGGAGAAATGCCTCCACTCCTCCTCTTTCATATTCGTCGTGGAGGGGTGGACTGGGCTTGGCAGCATTCCTGCAAAATTCACGTTTCCCTGGAAACCCAGAAGGCGCCCTTTGCGTACAGCCAAATTAGAGTGAGTCCAATCCAGACAAAGGTGAGTCCTAACCCCATGACTGCTGTCCCTACAGGAAGAGGGAAATGTGGAGAGACTCAGACACACCAGGGGGAGGCCATGTGATGAGCCAGGCAGACACTCGAGCATCTGAGCCCACAGCCAAGGTCTGCCAGCAGCCACCAGGAGCTGGCCAAGGTAAGGAAGGGTCTTCCCCTGGAGGGAGCATGGCTCTGGGACATTTTGACATCAGAGTTCCAGCCTCCAGGACTGAGAAAGAAAAAGAGATCCATTGTTTTAAGCTCCCCAGTTTGGGAAAATTTGTTCCAGCAGCCCCAGAGCACTAATGCGATCAGTTTCTAATACCCAAACTCCTCCAGGAAGGCCTCCTGGACTGCACCACAAACAGAAGGCCTTGCTCAGGTTCACACTATGCCCAGCATCCCTGGCTCTCTGCAAATCTGTCTCCCACAGCAAGGTACCCACTTCATACCCAAAGGCTAAGACCACATTTGGACGATCTGGGTCTGTACCTGGTACCACACACAATCCACACCCCTGGCAGCCAGTAAGGACAGCAAGATGGAGTTTTATACCAAGGTCAATGGAATAAATGCTGTGTCAAGTTCTAGCTTGTTGGAAACCATCTTTGTGATCTCCCCTCAAATGTACCGGCACCAGCGCTAATATTTTCCCATAATTTCAGGAGCAAAGGCTCTGTCTCTGGGTAAGTGACAACTATAATCTCCGTCCTTCCACTCTTAGGATCATACAATCTCAAGTTCATTATTTCCCCAACACAGAGGCATTAATTGCAATAAGCCTCTTTGAAATGCTCCAGAGATCTATACATTTTGCATGTACTAAAGGTCATGGCAAGATGAGAGGCCCCCTCCTCTCCAGGGGGAGCCCCCTTCAGTGTTCCTGCACAGCCACAGTCCCTGGGACCCCAAGGTAGAAACCCAAGCATCCAAAATGTGCTCTGATTGCTTTGCTGAACTGGTGACTAAAACATCCATGAAGATGACAACCTTGGTAAATTATCACCATCAGGGAGCAGGGGTGGGGAGGGGCTGCAGACCTCCGTACCATGACAAAATGGTGTCAGAAGTTGAGTGTCCCTGGCTCCAACTTCGGTGGCTTAGGGATTCTATGCATCACACATTTTGTGTTTGGTGTATGGCTTTTCCCCTGCGTGGATTCAGCGAACTGAACAGAGCTTTCCAATCAGCCTGCATGGGAGCCAAAAGGGTTCGGTGGAGATGAAGAATTCACTCAAGGAAGAGCTTCCCAAGCCTCCCCTCCTGGCAGCTTGATGGACAAATGTGTGATGAGTTCATGCAGAATCCAAGACGAGGGGACAGTGGCTGACCTGCCACCCACTCGGGTCACTAGGCTGCCCTGCAGCCAGTGGTGACCACTCCTGATGAAGAGAAGTCCTCTAAAGGCGCAGCAGCCCTAGGGAAGGCAGCTGGTCCTCAGCCGACCCCGTGCTGCCAGGGAACCTTCATGCGCTCTTGCTGTCCCTTTGCTACCATCATTCCTGATACATTTGGAGAGGCAAGGACTGCATCGGGCAGCATGCCCTGGGAGGACAGGCTCAGGCCCTCCCATGCTGGCTGGAACTCTGAACTCTGCACCTATGAAGTGACAGGGAGGGTCCCTGAACGTTCTATCTGTAAAAGATGACAAGACCTCCTGACAGCCTCACCGGGTCATCAGAGGGGACACTGGGGGTAGAGTTTGGGGCACGATGCCTGGTGCATGAAGAACATCCAATACACTCTCACAGAAACATGCTGCTGCCATCAGAGGTCTCTGCACACGTCCACTGGGAACTGAACCATGGGCCCCCACCCACTCTAGTCTGTCACTTCCCCTCCAGCTGTGTGTGCACCGCTCCCTGCCATCTATCCGTTCCTTCCAGGATTCCACCCCTCGGTGGCTGCGTCTCAACGTTGGATGAAGTGAACATATTGTGTGGCTGGCACGCAGCCTTGCCTGGAAAGGGCTCTGGGACAAAAGCTGCTCCGTGCCCAGCTTCCTGCTGCCTCAGCACACCCCAGATCCCAAACGCTGCAGTGACAGTGACGGCACACACCAGGACCCAGGAAGGGATTGAGGCACCAAGGAAGGGACTCATCCTGGGCTGTAAAGGGAGACGGAGAGTCCTGACTTCATGCCACTCTGGGCAGGAAAGGGGACGGGGCTAAGTTACTGCAGGGAGCCAGGTCTCTGCTCAGTTCAGCGGCAGGTGTGGGCTGCGGATCCTGATGCCCGCACCTCCCAGCTGCTGCAGGAGAGGCGAAGCCTGGCGCACCCACAGAGCCAGGCGAAGCCTCAGCTGTGGAATAAGCAGCCTCCCCTCTCCTGTGTATGTGCATGGGGACGGGAGTAGTTAGTCAAATGAGGAATGTTGTGTCCCAACCACAGGCTAGCAGAGTGAAAAGCACACAGAAGGCACCAACCCCACAGTCCTGAATGAATAAAGGACCATCCCAGGAAGCGAGTGCAAGGGCCCAGAAGAGCTTCTGGACCTGAATCCTGGGTGCATATCCTGGCTAGACCTCTGACCAGCCACAGAACCTCAAGCATGGGGTTTCATGTTCAACGTCTGCTTCCTGAGCCCCAGTATCCCCACCTGTAAAAGGGGGATAATTCAGCTGCTTATTAAATTATTATACAATATTTATGATTATAACATACATTACAACAGATCATTCTCATATGCCATATTGCTATGCTTATTGTAAGCTGCAGAGAGAGCTGAGCTAAGGAACACGAGGTGAGCGTCTTTGGCAGCTATCAGGCCAGGGCCCGGGGCTGTCACCTGCTAAGATCATGGAAACTAAGTCACTGCTGATCACGGCGTCTTGTGACGTGTGTGGCACACAGCGTCTCCCAGGCCTGTGCTGAGAAGCACCAGTTCTACAGGCTACTCCGGGGAGGTGGCTCTGCCATTACCTAGTGACAATGGCTGAATTCAACGAAGCCGAAGCCCTCTGCTCACCGCATGTCTTCAGGGAAGGTGTCAGCACACACATCAAGTACCCAAGTACCCAAGGGAGATGAGGTCACACGGTGTCTTCCAAACACACCGACCAGCAGGAAAAATCCCTATATTCTCTCTCACCCGTTCTCTCTGTCACACACACAATGTATAATGTTTTAAGTAGAAACTTAACATCAGCATTTCAAGGCCCATATTTTTTAAAACATCAAAAAATTTAAAAACATTTCCAGCAAAGAAGCAAAGATAAGCAAGGCTTTTTTGTAAAGAGTAACGCCGCCTCTGGAATTAGCAGAACCTGCCTCGCCTCCTCCCTCTGCCCTCCTAAGGTGAAACCCGCTCTTCCCTAGATCAATGAGAAGACTCTATTCATTTCCCAGGAAATTAACTGTTCTAATTTGCAGAGTTAAATAAACGCCAGAGCTCTCTGACCTCAATCAACGGCTAATGAGACCCCACAGAGCCCTCTCTCTCCACCTCTCTCTCTTCCTCTCTCTCTTGCGCGCTCTCGAGGTGGAATTTGCGGTGTGGCTGACCACAAGCAGGTCTAGGTAGGTCAACGCCACCCCACAGAGGACCCACGTGTCAGGGGACCCTGGAGGAGGACCCAGGGGTTTAAAGGCTGGTGCCTCTGGACAAAGCCAGCCTGGTGGGGAGACCTGGGACACTTCCCCACAGCAGTGGCAGACAGAGGAGCTCCCCTGGCCTGCCCCACCCACATGCTGTCTCCAGGACGCAGCCCTGCCCACCCGTCCAGCCACCCGGCCATGTCCCCACACTCCCCCTGGCACAGGATCTCTGCACATGCTGCCCCCTTTGCCCAGGTCCCTTTCCTGCCTCTTCATCTGCTTGGCTCCTGTTCATCTTCCAGGTCTCACTAGAGCAAGGCTCCTCGACCCCAGCAGTGCTGACTCTGGGGCTGGATGGTTGCCTGCTGGGATGGGAGGCAGTCCTGGGTTGGGCCCTTAGCAGCATCCTTGCCTCCGCCCCCAGATGCAAATAGCACCCCCATCCCCCACTCACAAAGGTCAATGTCTCCAGATATTGCCAAGTGCTCTCTGGGGGCAGAACTGCCCCAGTAGAGAACCTCTGGTTCAAGCAATGTGTTTCATGGGAGTGGCCGAGCCCACCAGTCACCGCTCCCCGTGGAGGCCGACCCAGCCCCCCAGCAACGTCACGGTGGCACCGGCCACTCCAGTCTCATCCTCACCTGTGTGGTTTTGTGACTGGTGCTCCTCTTGCCCATCAGGCTGTGATCCCCCAGGGACAGGAAAAATGATTCCCTGTGCTTAGCACTGGGTCTGACCCACGGCAGATGCTCCAAGATGCTGGTGTATCAGCAAATGAACAGTCGTGACCAAAACTGAAACAAGGAGTGCAGGGGGAACGAGGTTGGCACACGTAAGATGCCCTGGGAAGAGGCCCTTGCAGGCTCTTCTGGAAAGCCCTAGGCCCCGCCACATCGGCAACACAGAGGCCCAATAAACGTAGACACGGACCAGTCCCACCTGGGAGATGCTACAAAAATACCAGCAATTTTGAAAAAATTATTGCAGGAAGAACATTGAACATGAGATCCATCAACAGATTTCAAGTGCACAACAAAATACCACTGACTGCATGTTCTGCAGCGGGTCTTCAGAATTTATTCTATTTTTTGAGACAGTGTCTCACTCTGTCGCCCAGGCTGGAGTGCAGTGGCATAAGCTCAGCTCACTGCAGCCTCTGCCTCCCGAGTTCAAGTGACTCTCCTGCCTCCAGCCTACCGAGTAGCTAGGACTACAGGTGCCTGCCACCACGCCTGGCTCATTTTGGTGTTTCTACTAGAGATGGGGTTTCGCCATGTTGACAAGGCTGGTCTTGAACTCCTGAGCTCAAGCTATCCACACACCTCAGCCTCCCAAAGTGCTGGGATCACAGGCGAGCACTACTGTGCCTGGCTGGAGCTATTCGTCTTGCATAGCTGAAACTCTATATCCCTTGATCACTGATTTCCCATCTCCCCTCCCCCAGCCCCAGGCAACCACCTACCATATGATCCAGCCATCTCACTTCTGGGTGTTTATCCAAAATAACTGAAATCAGATCTCAAAGAGATTCTGCATGCCTATGCTCACTGCAGCATTACTCAGCAAAGCCAAGCTACAGAAACCTTGATGTGTCCACTCATGGACAGATGAAGGAGGCTGCACGTGTGATGCGCTCCTTACAATGCAATCTAGCCCTGCTTCCCGGTACAGCATAAAAGGAAATCTTGAATCGATGAATTCTCCAACCGGGGAAACATTAGCAATCCCAGTGTGTCCTTTTGGCCCTACTAACAGCACCTTCCCGAGCCTCAGTTTCCTCACCTGTAAAACGGGGATAATAATGCAGCTGCTTATTGTATTATTACATATTACAATGATATCTATTATTATAACATGTTATATGTTACAATATATTCTTATGTGTTATATTATTATGCTTATTGTAAGTCTGCAGAGGGGGCTGAGCTAAGGAACATGATGTGAGCATCTGTGGCAGCTACAGGGCAAGTGCTCAGTGCTGTCACCTGTTAAGAACATGGAAATGAAGTCATCTGTTGATCACGGCATCATGAGATGTGTGTGGAGCGCAGCGTCTCCACGTTGGTGTGTGGTGCCCGCCATGGCTCAGGCCGACAGCAGCATCACTGCGGGCAAGGAGGGGGTCTCTGCCCAGCTCTCTACCACCAGCAGAGGCAGGCAGTGCGGTGGCAAGCTCAGAGGGTGACTGGGCATTTGTGAATCAATGAATGGAAAGAAACATTACATGGGAAAAGGGACATGTTACCTCTTCAATTCAATCAATGCATATCCAAGGATGACCCTCTCTTCGCCGAACATGTGGTAGTAATTAATTATATAAAGCCAAAGAGCTCAACACACTTCTAGACTTCATTGAGCTTGTAATTTCCTAATCAGTGACTGTACTGAGCATGTATTCTGACTTAGAATCACTGATTCCAGGCTCCTCCTGGGCATGAACCAGGCCTTCTGCAGCATGGTGCCCTTTGAGAGTGCGTGCCCACATCATAGCCTCCAGCAATCCCTATCCGATTCATGATCTAATAATAAAACCAAATGGGTAAGGGTTCCTTAGGAGAGTCACAGTTAATCCAAAGAGATGAGGCAAGGGGTAAAGGAGAAAAGAAAGAATGTCAGTTCAAATCATCTTTACACGCTTAGGGTTTTTAATCATTCAAAGCAGTAAATCTTGGACAGGATCAAGCAAAACACAAGCCTGCATCCGCTGGCACTTGCCGCTGGTCAGCTGAGCACTGCGAATCCCAGGCTGGTGTCTTCTGCAACGCTGGGGCCGTTGGGAAGCTTCACTCCAGATGGAGAGGAACATATGGGAGAGTCGTCCACACAGAGTGAACTGCTGTCTAAACAAGTGCCGGAGTTTAGCTTCTATTAGGGCAGCACGTTCTTCTAGGTGTCCTCCACCACACCAGCGCAGGGTGGGGGCGCATGGGTCCCACCTCCAGGGTTTAGATGAAAAGTGTCCCCCCAGCCAGGATGGAGAGCAGGACACCCCCCCCAGCCCTTGAGTCTCTCTGGGTCTCTTGGCCTCCACCGTTTAGGTTTGCTAAGAACAAACACAGTTGGCGTTTTTCTCCAGCAAAGTGTGCACAACACGTCCGAGGTAGGAACGGCTGGATTGTTCTATTTTCCCCAAGTGCCATGGGGCACTCCTTCACTTTCACCCCACCTTCTGACACGTCCCTTGAAGAAACCAAATTCACCGTTGCTGGGTGGCTGGACATCCATAAATTGACATGGAAAAAAGCCTTCCCGGGGAAGCGTCCTTTATCTAGAGCTGTGGGGGTCTTGGCCATGGTGGGAGAGGGGGTCCCTGCTCCTGGGGGAACCTGGGCAATATCTAGAGGCATTTTTGGTTGTCACAGCTGGGGGAGGGGTGCTCTGGCCTCCAGTGGGTGCCAGCCTGGGAGGCTGCTCCACACCATCAGTGCACAGGACGACTCAGGTTAGCGTGGTCTCCATCTGGGGGACAAAGCGCCTTTTCCATCTCCAATGTTCCAGAAAATCAGATTTTCCTTATCCTAACTTCTCCCAACGGATTGGAGTTTGAAAAATGCAGCTCTATCAGGAAGTCTATCCAGAACCACCCTTCTGTCTGGGAAGTGACTTCCATTTCTTGTTTCACAGACCGCCCTGAAACTTGCCCATCCTGGCCCAAAGGAATTTGCCAACAGTACCCAGGAGGAAGAGGACGAGGTGAACTAGGAAAACTGAGTTCCGTCTTCAAAGGGAAGCTGCGAAATCCTTCCTACCCCTGGAGAGCCCCTCAGTGCCTGCATCAGAAGCCCGCCTTCCAGGGCCCCGTGGAAATGGCCTGTTCCCTGGAAGTGCTCCCCTCACTCAGGGCAGAGGCCCCACAACAGGCTCATCCAGCAGGCATGCCTGTGTGTCTGGAAACAGTCTGCAGCAATGGTGAATGGAGGCTCCGGTGGGCCTGTGAGCTGGGAGATGCAGTGGGGCCGCAGACCTCCTCATGCAATCAGGTCACACGGTTGGGGCTTGTTAATAAATACTTCGATGCAAACAGATTTGACAGAATTTACAGTGCAGGCGCCTTAATTTACCCCATGTTTGAAATAGAGGGTTATGTGTAAGACGTATCACCCCACTACAAGGCACATCTTTAAAGGCTGCTGCCAAAGGTTCAGGTAAGGAGGTCGTGCACACCTGAGGGAGGCCGGGGGACCCACGTCCAGGCGCCTCCCCTCCCAGCCCTGCATCTCAGCTGGGATGATCATGCCGTACAAATGGGTAAAACAGAAAGGGTGGCCAGTCCCCAGCTCTGGGCAGTGACTCAGAAAGAGAAAGTCCCCTCCCCTGAAAAGCAGAGGTGGCAGCTCCAAAGGCAGTCAAGTCCAACTTCACTTTCATCCTTTCTCACGTGGCCAGCATGTCTTCACTACCAATTAACCAATCTGTTTGATCAGACCTTCCTCCCATCAGTCAGCAACATTTGTGGCCTACTAAATTAATTGTGCTGAAAAGCAACCACTTTCCCTTAAACAAGCAAAGCTAGCCCTGCTTCGAGGACACAGCAGATGGTGGATGGGAAGGGAGAGAGACAGAAACCTGATAAGAGGGAGCTGATGACTTTATTCTTCCTCCAGCCAAAGGTTTGTTCCGTCTCTGTTGGAACAACACATTTCGTTCTGCCGCCTGAACCTGATTTAGGGGCCAAGTGGACTCTTTCAAACTTGTTAGAGCCTTCAAATTATCGACTTAGGTTAGCGTGGTCTCCATCTGCGGGGTGCAGCGCCTTTTCCATCTCCAATGTTCCAGAAAATTAGATTTTCCTTGTCCTAACTTCTCCCGATGGATTGGAGTTTGAAAAATGCAGATCTATCAGGAAGTCTATCCAGAATCGCCCTTCTGTTTGGGAAGTGACTTCCATTTCTTGTTTCACAGACCGCCCTGAAACCTGCCCATCCTGACCCAAAGGAATTTGTCAACAACACCCGGGAGGAAGACGAGGAGGTGAACTAGGAAAACTGAGTTCCGTCTTCAAAGGGAAGCTGTGAAATCCTTCCTCCCCATGGAGAGCCCCTCAGTGCCTGCGTCAGAAGCCCGCCTTCCAGGGCCCGGTGGAAATGGCCTGTTCCCTGGAAACCTCCACTCACCCAGGGCAGAGAGGGAGGCCTCCTGACGAACAGGTCCAGTGCGCCCCTCCTTTCTCCCTGACAACCTCCTGCCTGGTTCTCTGAGTTTCCTGGCATCATTCAATTCTCACATCCTTTTTCATTCTGTAGTTGGAGATGGAAACCTGGCTACAGCAAAACTGGGCTGATGGGCCTTCACAGCTGAAAATCCATCTGAGCCTGGCTGGCTTCTGTTTTATTTTTTCTTATCAGGGCACCCACCTGTTCCCAGGGCCAGCTTTCTCTCTTTGCTCCGAGCTCCACACTCACTGGAAGCTCAATGTCCCACAGTTTCTCTCCTTTTGGATACCAGACATCAGTCTGGCATCTTCCTGCCCATGCCCAGAGGAGGAAACATTTCTTTCCTAGGAATCCAAAAAGCCACGAGTATCTCACTGGCCCCATCCAGGTCACAAGCCCCACCCAACCCATACAATCACAGCAGCCCCAGCAATGAGATGGGCTTCAGGATGGGGCCAGGCCCCCTCAAGCCCTTATGAACCTGAGCCCAGGGAGAAGTCCGACATGGGGCTCCCAGCTGTGAGTGGAGGCTTTTGTGTTTAGGTCCACTGGGGCCTAGGCAGATTTAAAATGAAGGGGTTGAGAGCCAAAATACAAAAGGAATGCAAACAAATCAACAGCAAGAAAATGATGTAATACAATTAGCAGAGGATCTGAACAGACATTTCTCAGCGGAGATATACAAATGGCCAACAGGTTTATGAAAAAGTGCTCAGTATCACAAACCGTCAGGGAAATGCAAATTGAAACCACGATGCACTGTCATCGCACACGTTAGGATGTCTGTTGTCAAAACGATGAGGACAGCAAGCACGGGTGAGCATGAGCAGGAAAGGGAACCCTCCTTCGCTGCTGCTGAGAAGACAAATGGGGATGAGCGCATGGAAGACGGCATGGAGGTGCCTCAAAACATGAAAGACAGAACTACCATACCACCCAGGGTCCCACCTCTGGGCATTTATCTGGAGGAAATGAAGTCAGGATCTCAAAAAGATCCCTGCAGTCCCAAGTTCATTGCAGTGTCATTCACAACAGCCAAGATATGAAATCCACTTGAGTGTCCTAAGTGTGGACGAACAGACAAACGAATTGTGGTCTACACACCTACACACAATGGACCAGGAATCCACCAGGAGAAAGGAAATCCTGGCATTTGTAGCAACATGGATGAAGCTGGAGGACACGATGCTAAATGAAACCAGCCAGGCCCAGAAAGGCACGATCTCTTTTCTACGTGGAATCTAGAAAAGTCAAACTCACAGAAGCAGAGAATAGCAAGCACAATGGTGGCCTGGGGCTGGGAGTGGGGAGAGGGGAGCTGTTGGTCAGAGGGGACAGTTTCAGCTATAAGATGGGTGATTTCTGGGGATCTAAGGTACAGCTTAGGGAATAGAGGTTGCAATACTGCATTGTAAATTTGAAATCTGTGAAAAGAACAGACCTTAAATGTTTTCACCTCTCACACTCAAAAGGTAATGAGGTGAAGTGATGGAGATGTGAACTGGCTTGATCTGGGGAATCATACATATATAAATTCATCACAATGTTAGCCGGGTGCTGTGGCTCATGCCTGTAATCCCAGCACTTTGGGAGGCCAAGGTGCACAGATCACATGAGCTCAGGAGTTTGAAAGCAGCCTGGGCAACATGGTGGGACCCCATCTCTATAAAAACTACAAAAAATTGGCTGGGCATGGTGGTGTGCACCTGTAGTTTTAGCTATTCAGGAGGCTGAGGTGGGAGGATCGCTTGAGCCCACGAGTTTGAGGCTGTAGTGAGCTATGATCTCACCACCGCACTCCAGCCTGGGTGACAGAGTCAGACCATGTCTTAAACAAAAAATAATAATGAAAATTAAAAAAATCATGTTGTATACCATAATTGTCAATTATACCTTCATACAATGAAAAGTAACCCCCAAACCCTGAACCATAACACCCCTGTCATGTTCCCAGGGCAGACAGCGCTCACTCATCCCAGTCAGGCTGCAAGCAACTGTCTGATTGTGAGAGTCATGCTTCCCTCCACATGGTTCTACCAGTGTCTTCACGCGGTGATCCCTGCACTGTGAGACATGCCTCATGCCTTCCCAGCAGGGTTTGTCTACATGAAAAGCAAAGCGTGCCAAAGCCGACCCACTGGCAGGCTGAAAGATGGAGTGAAAGATACCCCTCATTTTAGAAGATGAAGGGAGCTGTGTGGGCTTCCTGGGGAGCGCTTGCACCTGCTTTCCAGCCCGGCTCTGGGTGCGAGCTCTGGAACCCTCCGTGCTCTTCCCTTCGCCGGTGGCTGGAGATTCACAGTGAAGCACCCTGAATCATCAGGGCTCAGCAGATCCCTCATCAGACACTCGGGCTAAGCCAGGCCCCGTGTAGTGCATGGATTGACAGTGGTGGAACCAGTGAGACTAAATATGAGCAGGCCTCCATGAGCCCACACGGCACAGTCACGTTGGAGCAGAGCCAGCCTGTTCTACGCATTTCCTCCCTGTAGTATTAGAATCGGTCTTGGGAAGGCACTGGGGGCTGCCCCGGGGGAGGGGTAGGGAGGGGCTCACCACAACCCTACAGGAGTGAGACCCCCAGGCCCTGGAGGCGGTGAGGGGGTGGGAAAGCATGGATGGAGGGAGGGGGCCTGCCAAGCACCCCTGTGACCCCAGGCAAGCTCGCTCCTCTGTACTGGGCAGGCAAGAGAGGCGGAAGATGGGTGGGAAATCCAGGCAGGAGAGGAGAGACAGCGGGCACTGTGGGTGTCCCATCCCACAAGCTCTAGGTGCCAGAGCCTGAGCTCTGTTCTGGAAGGGGTCATCACATGCTGCACGAAGTTAATAATCACTCGTGTCCTTGGACATGGGGTAGCTGGAAGGACTGGCATGTACAAAGAGGAAGGAGAGTGCTGCGAAGCCGTCAGAGAAGGCCACAGTAAGTAAGGTCTCATGAGGTGGGCCAGGCTCTATTGAGAAAGTCACTTCCAGCTGGGCCTCAGCAAAGAGGTGCAGGCCTGGTGGTGAGGACTGCAGCGGGGAGGGATCCCCAGCACAGACCAGCTGGAAGGTCCACCTGTGCACCAGGGGGCTGATGGGTAGTCACCTGGCCTCACTCTGCCTGCCAGGCAGGGTCCATGCTCACTAAGCAGAATGGACGTACACACTCACACATGTACGCACACTTGCACATACCACGCACACACACTCCCATGCCACACATATGCACATATCACACAATGTACACATCATACACATATACATACAGGCACACATCACAAAATGCACACATCACACATACACAATACACATACACAACACACATGCACACACCACACACATACCACACACATGTACACATCACAAAATGCACACAGCATACACATATACACAACACACATACAACATGCATGCACATGCCACACATACCACACACATGCATACATCACAAAATGCACACATCACACACATATACACACATACAAAATACACATACACATACACAACACACATGCACACAACACACACATACCACACATATGCAAACATCACAAAATGCACACATCACACACATAAGCACACATCACAAAATGCACACATCACACACAAACTTTGCACACATGCACACACACCATGCCACACATATGCACATATCACAAAATGTGCACATCACAAACATTACATACATGCACATACCACACACACACCACACACATGCCACACATGCACACATCACACACATATACTCACATAAACACACATGTGCATACACCACATATATGCACACATCGCAAAATGCACACATGACACACAAACATCACACACACATACACCACACACATGCACACATCACACACACCATACCACACACATGCACACACCACGCGCACCATACCACACACATGCACACACACACGTGCACACACAATGGCCTCGCAGGCTCGGGCACAGGAGAAACAGGTGTGGGTGCAGCGGGCTCCGCAGGAGGCCAGGCTGCTGTGCTGTGCACGTGCCCCGCTCCCACCCACTTCCCAGATGTTTTCTTTTATTCAGGCTTGACTAGAACTAGAAACGCCAAGTGGAACTGCAAAACCGTTTCTCTGGCTCTTGAGGTATTTCATCAATTTTTTTTCAATTTCAATTTAACATTTCTTGATGCAGTGTATACATCCAACCCAGTAGGTCTTGGCCAGTTTTGAGTAAACCGATTAAAAGAAAAATACACAAACACCAACTTTGCTTAACTGGTAGCACCAAAGTGGTGAGACAGATTTCTAGCGTTTCCCTTGGTTCCTCATGAGGTGTGACACGTTCTGCCTGTGGTCACTGAGCATCTGAATCTGAGATTCTGGAAGTTTCCTGTTTTGCATTTTGGACATTGTCCTCACCAATCTATATGACCACTTCATACAGAAAGAGAAGACATTCTTCCTCATATTTTTAGAAATTATTTTCCCATATTTGTAGAAATTATGTTTGCCTTTTAATGTGAAACCCTTTATAAAAGTTATTTATAAAATATTTATTGAATCAGATCCATTTTTCCCTTTCCTATTTCATTAGTTTTTTTTTCCACTCAGCAAGAACTTCTCCATGCCTATGAAAGTTCAGATAAACACACATCGCGGGTGTGTGTGTGTGTGTGTGTGTGTGTGTGTTTAATGACCTGATTTTAAATGTTTGATCCATTTGGAATTCAACTCACTACCCATCTCACCCAGAACATCAGAGCCTGTACCACCGGAGGGTCACTTCTCTGCGTGGATCTGACAGAAACGAGGCAGACAAGGGCATCCCCTGCCTCCACTGTGCAGTGGGGATTCTTCCCACAGGGGTGGGGACACCTTGGGAAGTGTTAGGGCTGACCTGTGTCTCTGTCAGACTCATATTTTGAAGCCGTACCCCCCAGTACCACAGCATGTGGCTGCATTTGGAGACAGGTTCTTGGAAGTGGTGATTAAGGTAAAACGAGGCCCTTGGGGTGGGCTCCAATCTGAGGTGACTGGTGTCCCTGTGGGAAGAGGGGGTTAGGACGCAGACACACAGGACAATCACGTGAAGATACAGAGAAGAGATGGGATCTGCAGGCCACAGAGAAAGGCCCCAGGAAAACCCAACCCTGCCCACACCTCATCCCAGACTTCCGGCCTCCAGGACAGGGAGAAAACCACCGGCTGTTGTTTAAGCCAGGGGTACCCAACCCCGGGCTGCAAACCCAGACCACCCCATGGCCTGCTGGGAACCGGCTGTACAGCAGGAGGTGAGCAGCTGGAGAGAGAGCAGGGCCGCCTGAGCTCCGCCTCCATCAGATCAGCAGCATTAGATTCTCGCAAGAGTGCGAGCCCTACCGTGAACTGCGCATGGGAGGGATCCAGGATGCACGCTCCTTATGAGAATCTGATTAATGCCCGATGATCTGAGGCAGAACAGCTTCATCCAGAAACCAACCCCCACCCACCCCTGTCCGTGGAACAGGTATCCTCCACGAAACTGGTCCCTGGTATTAAAAAGTTGGGGACCGCCGGTTGAAGCCACCTGGTTTGTGGCACTTAGTTACGGCAGCCTGAGCTGAGTAGGGCGCGGAGCCTTGCCCTCGCATCCTGGCTTGTGCAAGATGAACCCCTATCACCCCACTCTAGCAAAGACACCCCAACCAGCCAGTGGGCTGAAGACACTCAGCCTATCTCCACCGTTGGCTCTGGGCTGGTTCCGGGTGGTGCCATCTTTCGGCCCACATTCCCATGGGCTTTGGAGGTGGGCAGGGGACCTAAGCCATCCAACAGGCCTGAACTTTGGAATTTTACAGGGCTGTCCATTTCTGTAAGCCACAGGAGAGCCACCCTGCAAACCAAGCCATCTTGCAGGGGCAGGGGAGCAGAGAGGGCAGCAGAGAGGCCACCCTAGCTCTGCCACACCTAGCCAGCCCTTGCCACACTTCTGCTCCATGTCATTCTCTTTAATAGATTTTTCAAATCCCAAGGACTCCCAACTAATGCACTCAGTAGGTCTAAATTGTCCTAACTCTTTCTTAAACTTTGTTTAATTCACCACTAGAGCCAGGGCCTGGCACTTACTATGTGTTCAGGAAGCATTTGTGGAATTACAGGGCAAAGGAATCTACAGATTAATCTCTACACTGCTCAAATCTCTACTAAATATACTAATTAAGTTCATGTGTTTCCCTGAAATAGCAACACAAAAGGTATGGCCATTCTGGGAAATGGTTTTCGAAGTTTTGTTTATAAACCATGCCTCTTCCTTTCCCAAGTTTTTCCCTCCTTTTTTTGCCTTGCTTCCAGATCCCTACTGTGTTCTCAACACCGTATCCACCCTGCATAACAATGAATGCCTCAAATGCATGTCTACAGGAGGAGGGGGCCCCCAGGGCATCTGGAAACTCGAGGAAGGCAGCTGAGCACCTCTATGCACACCTGCATGGGCGTCACAGCGAGGCGCCCCTACCCATGTCTCAGTGCCACAGCCTGCACATGTGCTCCTGCTCACCCCTGCTGGGCAGCTCCCAGCCCCATGCCCCCAGCACTCAGCCAGCTGGCCTCAGGACCCAGCTCCAGAGAGACCACAGGCACTCTGGGGCACCGGCCGAGCTGTGCAGGGCTGGCCTCGCCCTCAGAAACGCCCTGTGCTTGGCTCCATGCTCTGCCGTTGCCATCTTGAGACTCAGTAATTTTTTACCAAGGGGCTCCACATTCTCATTGTGTTCTGGGCCTGAAAATGTGCAGCCAGTCCTGCTCCAAGTGAGGTCTGTGAGGAAGGGGGAGGCCCCAGAGCACCTCTGCTGGGCTTCCCATCAGATCTAGGCAGGAATCATTTCTCCCGCAAACTGCAGGCTGCAAGCTCTGCTTCCCACAGCCCAGCCCTTCGATCAGGGCTTAAGTAAATTCAGATGTACAGGAAGAGGGACACTGAAGAAACTGCCACAGGTTTCTGGCTAAGAAGTCTAACCTCCAGAAATCTCCCTGCTCAGCCTCTCCTCCGCCTGCCATCATCGAATGCAGTTTTGACACAAGGCCTTGGGAAGGTGACTGAATAGGTTCACATTAGCAAATGAAAACCACGTCAGACAAGGAAACACACTGAGCATTTTGTCTGGATGGCCAAACAGTAAGTGCCCATGCTCACTTCCCAGCACCTCCGGCACAGGCAATTATGCCAATGTACAAAAGCAGCAGGTATTTCAGCAGAAAACTCCCAGAGACTGCTGGCATTGTCTGACTTTAGCCAGAGTTTGCGGGTGGAGAGAGATTAACTGTTGGCACAGCTTTCCTGCACAGTGCAGTGAGAGGGAGGGTGTCGCCGACTTCACCTCATCCCACCTTCTCCCCACAAAGGACACCGGATCCCACTAATTCAATCAGCACAAAACTAAGTCCACCCGCCCAGCACCGTGGCTCATGGTGGCTTTGTGACAGCTTTGGTTAAGTATATGCGCTCACATAGTATTTAACATTAAAGAACTCATCTGCAAAACTCTTGAAAATTACACTGCCCTGGCATGGTGAAAACGTGTCAACTTATGCTACATATATTCAAAACCAAGAGGCTCATGTGGGGCCAAGGAAAAGGCGAGAGGGATATTTGCACGCTCTTCGCCCCCACCCCAGGCAATGATGCTCAGCCCTGACACACTCGGCAGTTTCTCACCTCGGTTGTATTTCTACAGTGATTCTGGTCCTCTCACTTCCACAGCGAGTCCCGTGTTTCGGAAGCTCTCCCTGGACTCGGCATGTGGCTGTTGAGTGGGCGGTCGCCACATGTGACAGCTCCT
Source organism: Alouatta palliata (assembly GCA_004027835.1). Taxonomy (NCBI): domain Eukaryota; kingdom Metazoa; phylum Chordata; class Mammalia; order Primates; family Atelidae; genus Alouatta; species Alouatta palliata. The sequence continues at coordinate 2,722 of PVKV010016912.1, read as the reverse complement.
ACAGTGACACCCTCAGTGACACCCAAATGTCCACGAAGAGTACACTGGATAAATCAAGCCTGGCACATACCCAGGCGGGATATGTGAGATCAGGCCACACTGACTTGTCCCTGGGCGTGAAGCACATCCAGCTCTGGGGCGCTTGCACCCTCCCATGTCAGCACCTAACTCTTTTGGAAGGGAAGCAGCTCAGCCCTACGGGACACCAGCAGACAGCCGGGGCACAGGCTCTGGACACCTGGGACGACCCAGGAAAGAAAACAAACAAACGCCCCTTGTTCCTGATGTAGCTTCCCCAATATCCAGCCAATCAGCACACAAATCCCAACAAGCTATTAGCGACAGATTCCTGGGATAGGGGATGGGGCAGGGACTTCTTCCGAGGTCCAGCATGCCCAGCTATGTTCAAGGTTTAGGTTATGGTGAACTTTTCCTCATTTTAATAGCAAAAAACACACCCCTAGGTGGAGACCTTCTATGCGAAAGATACATGCAACGCGTGTCGGAGCTGTAGATGCTGAGTGCACGCTCCAATCGCAGGTCCGCCTTTGCATCCTTGACCTCACCAGTATTCATGAATATTCATGTACAGCTCCCATAAAAGGAATTCCTTCTAAGGTAGCAGCTGCTGTCTCTCCCTCTGAGCCGCTGCTCTGTCTCTCAGAATGGACTTCTGCTTTGCCAGAAACTTCTTTGCTTACTCTCACTATGGACTGGCTCTCAAATTCTTCCGTGTGGCCAAGTTAAGAACCTGAAATAGCACACCCACCTACAGCATATCCACACCAAGGAGGGGTCCAGAGGGCCCGGCCAGCCGGGTCAGAGGGCTCTCCACATAGGGCTCGGGAAAGAAGCCAGGCGCAAAGGCGAAGTGGGGTTCTGTTGACGAAAAGTGCAAATCACGCAAAGCAGAGCTGTAGAGGTACAGTGGACCTGGCTGGAAGGGTGTGAGGACCGGGAGAGCCTGACCTGCTCCAGGGCCTGATCAGTCAGTGCTCGCCCCACGGGTGTGTTCGGTTGAGATGATTCACCATCTGGTCACTCACAGCTTGCGTGTTTTTGTGTAAATGGCAACAAAACGTTTTTAAAAGCTTAATGGCATCACTCAATAGCAAAGCAGCCATTTCTTGCAGAGTAAATCGCATTTTTTTTTTTTTTTTGGAGACAGAGTCCCGCTCAGTCACCCAGGATGGAATGCAGTGGCGCGATCTCGGCTCACTGTAACCTCTGCCTCCTGGCTCAAGCCATTCTCCTGCCTCAGCCTCCCAAGTAGCTGGGATTACAGGCGCCCACTACCATGCTGGCTAATTTTTTGTATTTTTAGTAGAGACAGGGTTTCACCATGTTGGCCAAGCTGGTCTTGAACTCCTGGGCTCAGGTGATCTGTTTGCCTCGGCCTCCCAAAGTGCTGGGATTACAGGCGTGAGCCACCATGCCCGGCCATAAATCGCATTTTTAAAAGAACCTAAAATGTTTTACCTATAATATTCTAAGGTTATTTCTTGAGTCAAGATTCACAATCATGTAATCGTGCTTTCCAGCAATGTTTGGAAGACATGAAATCAACAGATGAGATGAAACCCTAAGCACTAAAGAACAGATGAGCAGAAACCTTCAAAGTTTTCAAGAGAGTGGCGGCCAGGATCTAAAACCCACCACCTACTCCCATCTAAAGTTTTCAAGAGAGTGGCAGCCAGGATCTAAAACCCACCACCGACTCCCATCTTGAGCTCTGAATTGTACTAGAGGGCCTGGCTGTGCCGTAAAAATAGCAAAAGGCCTAAGAGTAAAAGGTCAAGGAAGAGGTGCTATTGGCAGAAGGTTTACAAAGTCCGAGAGCAACTAGAGACGGTGAATTTATTATCCCATCAGATCAATCTGTGGGCCGATCTTCACTCTGGAATTTACCAAATTCATTTGTGAGTGGCAGCATCTTTCATTTATTTCTGTCATTTTCAAGTGAAAATGACAAACACCAGATCAAAGTGACTCCTTTTAATCTCGACGTTAAATCGGCCACTTAGGTGCATGTGCCCAGTGTGCCAGACAACGTCTGGGAATGTGCGAACTCATGGCCACCCAAGCCCTGGGAAGCTCTGAGACCAAGGGGAAGAGAAAAGTTGGTGAACCGAGGGCAAGAGAGTTGAAAAGAATCAAGGGAGTTCTACTTTTAATAACTTAGGAATTGGCCCAGGGACTCGGAATGTCGTGAGGACCTCAGGCTGTTCAACATCTTGCTACAAAAGTGTGGTCCCCACACCAGCAGCATCTGTAGAGAAAAAGTGTCAGAAATGCAGCCTCTCAGGCCCCGCCGCCCTCGGGAATCAGAACCCGCATTCAGCAGGATTCCCGGGGATTCGCAGCACGCTGATCGCTAGAGACCTGAAGACTCTCAGGCTGCTGCGTAAGATACGGCAGGTGCCTGGCCCTGCACCTCACACGCTGCGCTGGGTGGAAGGTTTCTGCCCCCTCTGCCCCCAAACAAAGAAAAACAAAAATCACAAAACAAAAAGGCAAGTTTATAGATCCACCGAAACACACACTTATGGGCGGTCAGACTCAATATCAGACGATGCTGAGAAACACTTCCCACACACAATACAGACATGGAGCACACACTGCACACACACAGCATGCACAACACACACGACACACTGCACACACACACCCACATAACACATGCACAGAGCACACACACACACACACACACACACACAACACA
>PVKV010016911.1:0-49372 GCA_004027835.1 Alouatta palliata | reverse complement strand
TATCCAGCCAAACTAAGCTTCATAAGTGAAGGAAAAATAAAATCCTTTGTGAACAAGCAAGAACTCAGAGATTTCATCACCACCAGGCCTGCTTTACAAGAACTCCTGAAAGAGGCACTAAATGTAGAAAGGAACAACCAGTACCAGACACTCCAAAAACATACCAAATGGCAAACAGCAGCAACGCAGTGAAGAAACTACCCTTATCTGTGAGCTGCCATCAACATCAAGGTAACACCTTCCAACGACAAAAAGATTACAAATCACTGAAGTCTCAGATGATCATTAACATTTCTAGCCATAATATATTTTTTAAATGAAAGACTTTTAAGATATATGCTATGAAACAGTTAATAGACTAAATTTTAGTATAAACATAATTTTTATATGTACTGGGGAAAAATTTGTGTCACCTCTTTATTGCAATATTCACTTTACTGTGTTCTGGAACCCTACATACAATATCTTCACAGTGTACTTTTTCTCCCCAGTATTTTATTGCCTAATGAAAATACTACCTATGGAAAAAAGTAACAATTATTCAATTTCCAGAATATAAATTAAAAATACAAGTTCCATGGTATTGGCCCATAGATATGATGCATGTTATTTTTAAGCTATTTACTTGCTAAAGAACATCTCTCTGATGAATTATTTCCTTGAGGTAAATGTATCATTGAAATTTTGAATAACACAATTCCTGCACCATTAAACAGTGAATATCTGAAACAAACAAATAACATATTAGTACTTACTAATTATATGGTGTGTATGCACATATAAACTAGTTTGAGTAAAATATAAATATTTTAAAAATTCAATCACTTAGAGTTTGGAAGAGAAGTATTGAAGAGAACATCTATAATTTGCCCAATAGCCAAAACACTTTATGTAGTTTTTATCCTATCACCAGCCCTTCCTCAATGGCATTCAGTGTTAATAGTTTCCTGTGAATTATACTAACAATTTTCTAAGCACTAAGTAAGAAGCCAACATATTGACAGCATTTATTTGTTATTTGAGTGATAAAACAATGAAATAAGATTTAGAAGTTCTCTCTTAAAGATCTAATAATCAAGCAACTTCAGGGAAAATTATTTACAAAGTGTTTACCATCTAGAAATACTTTGTTTCCTTATCATGTGTACATAGTACTTTTTCCTATTGTTATTTACAAATACAAATATGCAGATATTCCACAAGAAGAGAGTCAGAACCTATACAACTTCATTAGCCTAGAACTGTCCTCCATTTCTATTTACCATATAAGGTTTATTCCATTGTTTCAAAGTTGAGGAGATTAAAGAGAGCCTCAAGACTTTGGAACCACAGTTATGAAACTACTCAAACTTTCTGGGATTTTTGTATTCTTCTCTAAAATGGATATGATAATGGCACTTACACCATAGTGATGCTGTGAGAATAGGTGAAATTATGTATTTATTTATATTTTTTCTTCAACGTTTAAATTCTGGGACACGTGTGCAGGATGTGCAGGTTTCTTACATAGGTAAATGTGTGCCATGGTGGTTTTCTGCACAGATCAACCCATTACCCAGGTATTAAGCACAGCATCCATTAGATATTCTCCTTGACGCTCTCTCTCCCCATACCCCACTCAACAGGCACCAGTGTGTGTTGTTCCCGCCAAGTGTCCATGTGTTCTCATAGTTCAGCTCCCACTTACATGTGAGAACATGCAGTATTTGGTTGAAATTGTTTATTAATAATTCTTCACCAAAATATTATTTTATTTGGAATTAATACAAATACTGCTTTGATTATAAAACTATATCCTAGCATCAAAACACCAAGTGGTGATTATGAAAAGTAAACATGATAAAATGTTAACATTTGCCAATTGCTATAAATAGGTCTCTGATTGAAAACTGTAGATTCAAATGTAACTAGTTTAAACAATTTCATGTATGTTAGAATACAAGGTAAAGTGCAGACCATGTGCTGATTGTGTGTGTGTGTGTGTGTGGGGGTGTGTGCGTGCTTGTGTGCACGTGCATATATGTGTGTGTGTTCAGTCTTTATTCAGGAATAATGATGACATTCCTTAGAGACAGTAGTAATAATTCATCATTTTCTCAAGGTATATTTTATGTAACCTCGAGGCATTTTACTTGTAATATCTCAAAAACATTTTAATAAAAATTTCTGGTAAATATTACTAACTCGAGCTTACACATGAGGGAGCTGAGGCTTACCCAGTTTAATTGACTTTTTAAATAATACACACTTAGAAAGTGACAAAGATTTGATTCACACTAAGAGCTATCTGGTTCTTAAAGACATTCGTTATTCAATAAACATAAAATCACACAATAATAACAGCATTTATTAAAATAAATTGTAAAAGAATAATGTCATCAGAGTAGAGAGGCAGTCATTATTCATATAAAATAATAAAAATCTTTCTTAAAAACCCTAAAACTGAATATTGGCTTACTTTATTAAGGTAAAATATTCAATGCATATTAAATATATTAATATTTTATTGTAAGCTATAGTTCACAATGAAACTAATGTTACGTTATTATATATAACCAACATGAAAACTAATATATATTTCTGTAAGACCATTGACAAATATTAACATATTGATCTTAATTTTATAGCTATAGTTTTATTTTAATTTTTTAATTTTAATTTTTTTTTACTATAGTAGAGTATTAGCAGTGAATATTATAATGTTTTGGAGAAAAGTGTGGAGATAAAAAATTGTGACCATTATGATTTCTTAATATTAACATTTTTCCATATTTGCTTCAAATCTCATAAAAAGTAGAAGAAAAAAATAGAGATTCAGCTAAAGTTTCACTTCTTCCCTGTCTACACTATAATCACTACCTCACTAAAGTTTAATGTGTGAAGTAGAATCTACGTAAGTTTAGGAAAAATTAAAATCCTGATTCAATATTTTTACACCCAGAGCCCTTATAAAATACCTTACATACTAAACCTATCATTTTCATCATCAAAAACAGCTAAAATAAAATGTGCACTGTGACTATTTCCACAAACCACAATTTCCTTGGCCTTTTAAGCCTCAGACTAAAGGTTGCTAAGGCTGATAATCAAAGCTCCTAAGGAGATGAGCGCCAGCTTTAACTTGTACATCCCTTATGGCTCTAACCTGATGATTCACAAATCTGTCTCCATAAAAGAATTTTCAGAGGAGTTTTTAGCGATTTTGATGCCTCCCCACTCCACTCCTATAAGCAGATCAGTTAAATTAGGTAGTCTAACTAAATGTGCCTGCCAGAAAACTACAGCAAACATCATTCCTGATGGAGAAATTTAGAAACATTCTTCTAACAACTGAGAAAAACAAAAATGCTTACTATTGCGCCTTTGTTTAAAACCCTAAAGCTGGTTCTTGCCAAAGTAGTAAGAAAAGCAGTAAAGTCAAACAGCGCATGTTCTCACTCATAGGTGGGTGTTGAACAACGAGAACAGGTGGACTCAGGGAGAGAAGCATCACACACTGGGGACAGCTGGAGGGGGTAGGGGAGGGATAACATGGGGAGAAATGCCAGATATAATATGCACCTAAAGTAAAATAATTAAAAAAAAAAAAAAGAATGAAAGAAAAAAAAGAAAAGCAGCAAAGTGCAGGAAAGAATGAATAAACTTTACTTTTCATGAAGGTTAAAAAAAAACTTGTTCAAAATAATATGTTTTTAGTTAGAATGAAAACTGGCTTCATCTCACAGATTAAAATTAGATACAATAATCAAAATTTTTAATGACGGACCTAAATAAGAAGAAAATACATTAAATTATACATTTTCACATAAGAATTGAGAGAAAAGTGAATACTAGAGTCTAGAAATATGCATGTTAAATGGCATATATAAAGGAAAACTCTTAATCTTTAATGGGATGAAATAGAATTTTTTTAAACATATTTATGTAACATTTGATTGACTTCCCGTTGATACCAAACAAACTACATTATGCCATCAATACTTTAATGGAGTTATATCTAAAGGAACAAAATAATATTCCTGTAGGTTCTCTCCAAGAATATTTTATATCTGAGATAAAATTTCCTCTGAGATTTCCGATGAATATACATAGGCAGGCTGAATTTAAGCACAGCATTGACTTCCAGCATCTTTTCTGACTTTTAAAGTGCCCTTGCAAAATGAGGAAGTAAGGTCTCTATGATCTGTGATGATTTCACATGCCTTTAATACTTCTGGTTTTCCTCTAGGGTAAAAGGAGAACATAGTTCAGCAGCTTCATATCAGGGGCCTTTTGAGGAATTGCTCAGCAGGGCCAGTAGGAATTAAAGAGGAAGGACAGGCAGACCTGTTCTCCCCTCTGAAATAATGAATGTAAGGAAGTTCTTTTGCCTCTTCTGCGCTTTAAGGCATATGAGTAAGGTCTCTACAGAGTTTCTCAGAAGAAATATTTAGTTCATTTTCTATTTGATTTCCAAGTTGTGAATGTTAGGTAAATAGTTTAGTCTGTGCTTTTCTTTTTTTTTAATTAATAATTTGGGAGCTTTGCACATATTAAGGTATAGAAATAGCATGAAGTTCCTCACTTATGACTTAACAAAAAGACCTTTTGTTTTTTGCTCTTCTAGGTCTTGTCTCCTAAATTTACATTCCCGATGCAAAGAATTCAATGTTAATCTGCTAAGTGGGACATCATAATTAACACTGTAAATCATCTGTGGTTATAGATGATACTATCTACTTCAAAAAACAGTGTACCTGGTTTCTATTCAATATCATAAATGGATTAGGCTGTACCTCAATATTTAACCATTATACTGAATTAGAGAACACACTGAAATCATAGTCGATCAATTGGTGGGAGTTTTCACATATCTGTCTTAAAGCCAGTGTCTTAAATATCAAACACATATTTTTGTTTATAAGTATTTTCTCAAAAGTGTTTCGAAGTAATGGGTAGGAATATTCCCATTTAAAATTTAAATATTATATATAGTGCAGTAGTAATATATATTTGAAAATAGCAGTAATGTCTAAATATAAGTGTCAAGAGGGTAGATTTCTGTTTTGTTTCCAGCTATATTGTCAGAGTCTAGAAGAATGCTTGGTTCCTAAGAGTGTCAATTTGATAGATGCCTAAGTCTGCATTACTTAATATAGAATTCACATGATAGTGTTTTATTTTAGCAGGAAACAATAGCTTAAAAATAATAAGAAAAGAGAAAGGATGTCATCTTTTATTAGTAATATATTTAAGAAATGGACATTTAAGAATATCACATTTCCCAGTATTGTGAATAGATACAGCGAATAATTATTTTTATCCTTGAGCTAAAATAATTAAAGTTTGCTTCATACAGCCTGGCACAGTTTCTCATTGTTACCTTTTAAAGTAATATTATAGGAGCCACTTTTTAAAGGATTTTTCCCCATAATCTCATAAAGTCAGAAAATGTCTGCTTCCCCACAGTTTTGGTTTAACTGTTTTTAAGGAGTCAGAAAGGGATTTTGAAAACTCCTTATTTAAAACAGGTACAAAACGTAATTAAAATTTTCTTTAAGGCTTTAAAGGGCAAAGAATAAAAGTAAATTTATCACCACTGCCCACCCTCCAATGACTGGACTTCCATATAAGCAATCTAATGAGAAATCTCATTCTTTCTAATAATGTATTTATATTTCAAAAACTTTTCTTACAATATTTTACTTAAAATGAATAATGGATGTAAAATAGATTAAGAATCTGCTATTCAGTGATTATACTTAGTTTTCCATCTTATTTCTTTATAGTCAAAATTTGACGCTAAGTTCACAAAAAATACCATTCAGAATAGACATGTCTTCTAGTTAATTAAAAATATAGCAACCCAAAGATCTCCTGTTGCAGTCTTGGCAGTTAGTTTCACAAGAAGACAAAGACATTGGAAAGTGAATTAGTATCATGTACTATCCCCATAGCCATGAACTGTCAGTTTATATGATTAACCAGAGTATGAGGTTGAGAGCATTGCTGTCCAAAATCAACATGCCAAGTTGATTTTATTTCTAATCTAGCTCAATTAGATACAAGAAAACCCACAGTAACCAAGATGCAAGGGATGCTGTCAAAGGAATTTCCTCTGATGTATTTTGTCTTCCCGAGTTGGAGTTTCAGACCTCAGAGAAAGGGTTTTATTTTTCCTCTGGACCAAACCTTATCTTCCTATCATGTAATCAATGAGGGAAAACTGAAGCTAACAGCTACTCTCTTGAATTTATTCTGGCTTATATTCAAAAACTAATCTATTACCCTTAAAAAGTACTTAAGCTTTACTTGATAAAAGTTTTGGGACGGTCTAAATAAAGATATGTTTCAAATATTACCTCCAAATAAAAGTAAAAACAATTTCAGAACTTCTATACATTCTATTGCTTTCCAAAGAAAAGAAATCTTAGAATACATTTTTACTGGATCCTTTGAATGAATGATTATGCTGGAATATATATATTCTTAGACCCTAAGTATCCTAAAATCTAATTTAGATCAATTTGGAGAATTTCCTCAAGGTGACATGAAAGAGATAAATCATGTCTCCAATTCAAGCTTTGTACTTGGGCAGGAAGTATCTTGAAGTAAATATGACTGTCTAAGAACGATTCACCTTAATATTTATATATCTCACCAATAAAAAATAAATACTTCCAGGAAAAAGAAAGGAGTAATGTATACAGTATGGATTCCAACATTTTTATATACTATCACACTTCATTATACTATAGAAATTCATTATTCTTTACAATCTGGAAAGGAAATTATTTTAAAATACAATGTTACATGTAACAACAAACATCACTTTCAGGGTATTTTTCAGTCAGGACTTTCTTCAGCTATCAGTTAATAAAATTGATAGTCAGTTTTTCATATTCACAAATTCTAAAAGGAAACAACAAACATTTAATGATCAAAATGATTTTCTTGTGTGATAATTGTATATAATTTATATAAGTGGATAATGTATAAGTTATAGTTCTTATTGGTGGGAAATTATTTTATGTTTCAGCTTAATTTATTGCTTGGAGATAACTTATTTATAACTAAAAAAATACATAAAATGGGGAATTTAGTTAATTTATTATGTGAACTACAGTGAGGTAACATCATGAGATTTATGATTTATGATTTTATGTGGCTCAAAATGGTACAATTGCACACTCAGGTCAGTTTTACTATAATCAGATATCAAAATAACAAGAAAACAATCGGAAAGGATCTTCCAGTACTCTTTTTATTTATTATTTTTGGTAGGTAGCAGTCTTACATCTATAAAATTACCTTTGTTAGATCAAATAGTTTATACAGGAGATAAATTTAGTCCCTGGGGATAATTTCAAAAGAAAAGGCTATCAATGCTAATTGCTAAGAGAGACACATTAAATCAAATAAACAGAATTCACATTCCACTTTATAATAGGATTTGGATGAGAAAAGCCAAACACAAAGTAACACTGACTTTTCCAACTTCACTTAAAATAAAAAATCAAATGAAGACAAAAATATAGAGTCATCATGGGCTCAACACTAAAACAGGTGTGTGTGTGTGTGTGTGTGTGTGTGTGTGTGTGTGTGTGTTTGTGTGTGTATGTGTGTGAGTATGTGTGCCTGGGTGCATATTTCTGACTTTTATCGATAGTTCTTAGACATATTTAATCCTTCAGGGCCAGATTCTCAAGAGTATAAATCTTCTCCATAGCTAAAAGTCAGTGTTGAGACAGTGTTTCAAATCTCCAAACACAGTCTCAAGAGAGAAATAGGCTTTAATAAGAATATTTGGGACTATAGACATGCTGAAGTGATGAGCCAAAATATTTGAAATGTCTTAAAAGTAATAGTTTTCTCAGTGTAATATGAATTTAAAATTAATATGATTCTATGTTCTCTGAGAACTAAAACCAAATTCTTATTTGCATATCAATTGAGTTATTTTTCTATTTTCCATATCAATGTTTTAAAATATACATTGAAATGAGTCTTGTTTCAATTAGATATCTGGCTTAAAATGAAGTATTTATCACATAATTTTATGTAAAATATCACCTCTAATTCTCTATTTCCTTTACTCTGTTTCTTTGTCCTAATAGTTTTAATAATCATACATATAATATTCATTTGTTAATTTACTCTCTTCTCTTAAAGACTGTCAATCCCTTGAAAGCATAGATTTTATTTGTTTAACTGACAGCTTTCTTGCCAGCAATCGATACAATAAATGAATGACTTACCTTGAAAATTAAGTACTAAAATAACCAAAAAACAAGTTGTTGATTTTGGGGCTAACAGTGGTAGAATGTACGAAACTGGCAGATACCCTATTCCTAGAAATATTTCATACTTTCAAGGGCTTCAAGAAGGAGAAAGGAAAACAAACTTGAGTTTGAGTGCTTGACTGTCATGTGAAATCTTGATAGAGGTCGTTTGAAAAAAAAAAATTTCCCTCAGTATAATACTGCTACATCAAAATCATGCTATATGAAACAAGTAATATTAGTGTAAAAAAGGCTATTTTATAACTACTTCACTGGGAAGAAGGCAAAGGTTTCAAATATACAGAATTTTGCTGGCTTTCGTCGCAAACAGATTAACTGGATGAAAACAGAATCTAGTAGGAAGAAAAATAAAAGAAGACAGCAACAAGAGAAATAATAAGAAAAGGGTCATCCCTGATACTTTACAGTGGTATATATAGAACAAGTAGTAAACATAGTAATCAATATGAAAATAACACAATTTTAAGATGATGACAAACTCATCTGGACACCAAATATGTTCATATTTGGGTCACTGTAAGACAGACATAGAGTTATTTCTGGAAATTGATTTTGCTTCTCACTATTCCATACATCCTGAAGCCTGACAGTAGGGTTCTATGAGAAAAAAACTCCGAGAACGCAATAACGGCCAAGTTCCTACCTATGGGAAGAAAGAGATCTTAAGAACATGATAGGGATAAATAAAATGTGAATGCATTTTTTTCTCTTCCTGGCTGCTAAGATTGTATCCAGTTATGCTTTCCTTATTAAATTTTCAACAGTTTACAGTATTTGAGAGAGATGGTTAATTTCACCTAAAATTACCCAACAAAATAACAAATACACATACACAATCTCTCTAATGTTTCTGTCTCTCTCTCTCTTCTCTCTTCCCCTGGCCCCAACTTAATTTAATAAGAAGTTATTTTCAGAATAAATAATTCAATGACTTACATTCTTTAGCACTGTTTTTGTATATCACAAATATTGAGACAGAGTATTATACCAAAAGTTAATGGCAGTGAGTTCAAAGACCTATGAGACATTTCATTTATAGATAACAATAAGAAAATATTAATCCTTTAAGGGCAGGAGACGGATCTCTTTTATTTATTTTATTTAAAAAAAAATAATTTCCCACCCTCCAGAGAAACACTTCTTAAGTTGACTTGCAAATTTGTAGGGCTAAAAGACTTTTTGGCTTTCTCATTACATGTCTAATATTTGAATGAAGAGAAATATCAAACTCCCGTTTTTATAGTTTGCACCAGAAAACACAGCTAAGAATTATTAGCTATTTTGCAATAACTTAGTTGCCTTAAGAATGGTCTAGTTATTGGTCAGGTGCAGTGTCTCATGCCTGTAATACCAGCACTTTAGGAGGCCAAAGTGGGCAGATCACTTGAGGTCAGGAGTTTGAGACCACTCTGGTCAACATGGTAAAACCACATCTCTACTAAAATTACAAAAATTAGACAGGTGTGGTGGTACATGTCTGTAATCCTGGCCACACAGGAGGCTGAGGCAGGAGAATTGCTAATCCCTGAGGAGGAGTTTGCAGTGAGTGAAGACCGGGCGAGCCTGGGCAGCAGAGTGAGACTCCATCTCAATAAAACAAAGAATGATCTAGCTATTATTTTTGCAAGGTTTCCTTTCTCTCTGTTTACTTTGGAGAAACAGATTTTGAAAGGCAATTCACAGGCTTTTGCCATTTCTGTCCACATTTCTAACATAACAGGAAACTGTGTGGATATTAAATTGTGAGTTTTGTGTGTACACAAACATACAATCTTGAATAAGGCTCTTTTAGATGTCTGTTCTTTTAAATATTACAGATGTTCTTTTTATTGCATGTGTTAGTTTGGGATAGCAAAGCACTAACAAAATTCCCTAGGGACTACACAAGAAAGAAAGGTAGAGCAGAGCTCAGCCAAGAGCACTGCCTGCTTTTGTGAAAGGAATCGGACAATTAGAGTTAAGCAGAAAGTCAATTAAGGCACCACTTCCTCTGCACTTCTAGATTGAATCCAATTCTGTTGGAACATCTAAAACTGATAAATCAAAAGTCTCTATGTTCTAAACTCCTTGGATCTTTTTGGAGCACATCATATCAACAGATCTCTGCAATTATTAATGAAGTCACATGAAAATTTCCATGATGAAGAGATACCTTTTAAAAATATACATATAGTACTTATTTTGTATAGATTTATATAAACAAACTGGATACACATACAATGTTAAATTTTCAATTGTGATTCTAAGTGATTACATCACTTTCTCACCCTAAATTAACTGATTCATATGCAAATTTATTATAATGAAATTTTATCATTCTATTGACATCATTTTAACAAAACAGGAAGAGAATATTATGAAGAAAATTGTAAAAATTTAAAACTGGGTCCACAGAGTAATGCCATGTAATTATAAATTAAATGAGAATAAATTATAAACTATTCTCTCTTAGACATAATCAAGAAGAAATGCATTTTTTGAAAATTAATAGATGTTTCCTTTGAATATTCACAATGCTCACCATGCAATGCTATTAAAAACTGGTGGATTTCATGTGCAAGAAAAAAAGGCTGGCCTTTCCTCTTTTGTGTTTCATAGTCTTAGTCCTTCCTTCAGTGAAATAGTTAACTACAGGAAAATAAAATAAAACTATATATTCCAGGCAAAATGATAACTGATTTCTATTCGACAATAAAATTCAGATAATTTATATATATAATTTCCAACAAAATATATTCTGCTCTCCCACAGTCAAGATTTGGTATTCAAGCATTCCCTCTAGGAACTTTTGCTCATGTCACTGATTCTAAAGACTGTCCACAATTAGTATTTTTTAAGTAGCATTGTTGAGTCTTAACTGTCATACAGTATATATCACATTTGTAAAGCATACAGTTTGACAAGTTTAATGTATGTTAACATGAAACTATGATTACAATCAAAATAAAGGACATCTGTATCAACCCTAGAAGTTTTCCTCGGGCTGTGTTAAACCTTTTCCTACTCCTGCTTCTCGCTGCTTTTGCCGTTCTAGACTTTCAATAATCTCCCCTCTGTCATATTAGATTAGTTTGTGATTTCAAGAATCGTATATTTGTGGGCTCATAGAGCATGTACTGTTACTTTTGTCTGACTTTATTCACTCAGCCTGATTATTTTTTAGATTTATCCATGTGGCTGGATATATCAATATTTCCTTTCCCTGAATTATGAATATTCCAATGTACTGATGTACTATAAATAATATATATACCTATCTATCTTGGTGGACATTTTGGTTATTATTTTGCTACTATTACAAATAAAACTAGTGTGAACATTCATGTATAAATCTTAACTTACACATATGCTTTTGCTTTTTTAAGTAAATACTTAGTATTGATTAGCATGGTGGGTATATGTTTAATGATTTTAAGAAACTGCTCAACTGATTTCCAAAACAATTGTGTAATTTTACTGGTTTTAGACATTCAAATAGATGTGTCGTGGTATATCACTGTGGTTTTAATTTGTATTTCCCTAATGATGCTCAGTGTCTTTTCATGTCATTATTTTTTATCAGTATATCTTTGGAGGTTAAGTGCTTGCTCATTATTTTTAAGTGGGTTATTTTATCATTTAGTTTTGAGTTTTTGATATATTCTAAATAGATACATGTATTTTATCAGATAGGTTATTTGGGAAAAAAATCTCTCCCAGACTCTGGTTTGACTTGAATTCTTTTATTGTATTGTGAGAATGCAATTAGAAATTGGTCTATCTTGTTAAATGTTCCATGAGGTGCTTTTGACACACGCAATGTGTTATTAACGATGTCTCCATTAAGCCATATATATTAGTATAATATTATTACAATGCAAAACCAAGTTATGTATAATATGCATCAGTGACCTGGCTCATTGAAGAATTGATGACTCTCAACATTTAAGAAGTTCCTGTTTTTACTATTTAACACAGTTAATCGGTAGCAAAGTAAAACTGCAGAATAATGAACCTTGATGTGAGACAGACCTTTGTGTGTTATTAGTTCTCCTAGTCATGTGTAACTCTGTGTACTTTCATCACATGCATAGAAGGGGAAATAACCATTTTACAGATTGTTGAAGGATTGAATAGTATAGTAATATACTATATAAGTAATTAGCATATTCTAGGTGCTTCCTTATTATAAGCACAATAATGATGAGGAAATTAAAAATTCAACCTTTCCCCAAACGCGCACACACAACAAAATACTTCACATAAGAAAATAAAGCTCAGAAAGATGTAAATTGTTAAGTATTTTGCATAACTAATTGTAGAGATCAGGCATGATCTATATATACAAAATTAGGGTAGTACCGATGCTCCCTAACTCTCTCTGCATATGAAAAAGAAGCCTGATAAATCCACACATGCAAAAGTCTTCCTGATATATATTATGACTACTTAAGAACCCTCAAGCACTCCAAGAATTCTGACATGATACATTATCTCTAATAATGTAGACCGTAAAAATGATTCTTAAAATTTGAGAGGCAGATATGAGGGACAATAAGCTTTTTAATATATTACATATATTGAATCAACAGTTCTTACATTCTTTAAAGAGAATGTGATAATAAATAATCACTTTTATTTATTGTGAGAATAACCCTAAAATCTCAAACACCATTTATATATGAGAGGGCAAAGTACTTCATTACCAAATATCACAGCACCACTAATATCTTGAAATAAAACTAGAGACACTTTAGTCATTGAGAAAAAGTCACATAATTTTAACCTTTTATTTATTAAATGATAAAGTAAAAAAACATATTATAGAAATATTGTGCTTTCAACACTGTTTAGAGATAATACATTTCTTAGATAAATGTGCCATATACTCAGATATTGCACATACAGAGATCACGCCTCGGACTTTTAAAGTGAGAAAATCACTTTAATGAACTTAGATGATATGATAGATGACTATGAATTCTAGTAAATAATTTCAAAACAAAATAATATTCCTCATCATCACATGAGTGTGGATAAAGATGCAGCTGTAATGACTTTGCATAAAGAGGGTGCAAAAGAGGAGAACTGATATAACTCTAAATATACTTGTTTAAGAAGTATGATTAAGACTCTAGGATTCTAAAAATATTCTAATAATAAGATTTGTCAATGAGTTTAATGTCCAGTTTGGCAAGTAAAAACAAAGCAAAAAGATAAAAGTACATAAAATATAAAATTTAATAAAGAATATAACTGTGTCATAGTGCTTAAGTCTAAAGATAGCAATTTCTACTTAGTAGATACTATGTGGGATTTTTGTTGGTTATTATGAGAATGGGAAAAGCATTAGAGAGGATGAAGGCTTTGAGGTCCTATGTGCTGTACAGCCTATTGAGATGACATTTCTTTTAGGCTCCACGTTTGACCTTCCCAGATCCTTATGAACTTAAGGACAGAATAACCAAAACACAAGAAATCATTAGATGGATAGAATATAAAACATCACTTGGGATACCATTTGTCTTTATCCATCAAAAATATTTATTATTTTTCAGCTTTATACAGAATATACAGTGGTAGGCCTGGCATGTGTCATCATCCAAAATGATTATAATTTTCTTGACTTTGGTGCTTGCAATCATCTACATAAGATATATTGCAACTCATCTAGACTCAAAGTTGTTCTCTTTCTCTGAAAAATTACACCTCCGATAATTCAGTCTTCAACAAAATGCATTAACTCCTGATTAATTGTATATATAGATAATATAAAGACATTGCATCACACTCAAAAGGATGAGGAAGTCAAAAAAAGAAGGGATCATATTAGGGAAAAAAAAAGGAAACCCTATCCCATGTTGGAAATAAGCATTCCTGTTGCACTATAGGAAAGAGAGGACATGGTTGAAAATATATTATCAATGTTCTAAACAAAATTCAAAAGGCAATTGAAAATTAGGAGCTTTTGTTATGTCTATTATGCAAGACCATCATGTCTAGTCTATTCAGATCATTAGACAGTCTGGAAAAGATTGGGATATATTTTAGAGGAAATGCTGAGAGAAAAAATAGGTAAATTCTAGCTTCTAATATACACTATCCTAATATATGAGTGAGTAGCCTTGTCAGCAAGGCCACTGTATTGGGAGAGAATATTCTGGCCTTCACACCTACTTTAGTGTAAAAGCAACTCAGTGTATAGGATTCAGATCTAGTGAACTCTCCTGAGATTATTACAGTTTCTGTGTCTGATCAATAGAGGATGGTAAGTAAAGTGTGGTCTTTTCTTCTTCTTGCCTACAATATTTTTGAGAAGAAAACTTAGATGAAAGAGTGATATACTCAGAGAGAGGTGTTTTTGTATATAAGACAGGTAAATGCCAAGGGCAGAGTATGGTCTCTTACCTCCATATACTCTTTAGATTTTGAAAGCCTCATGAAAGTAAATTTAGTAATTTATTATTGTGGAAAAGAGGGGCGCTCTGAATTCTAGCTTTTTTAGCAGTCATAAGTTCTTACGTGTTATACATTATCTTATCTGAGAATTTAGTTAATGAGTAAACTAAGGTATTTGTAGCATGGACAGGTAGTTTTGAAGAAGGTTGTAGAATGTGCCTCATTTTTTTTTTTTTTTTTTTTTACAGCCAGCAGTATTCAAAATCAGACTTCATCACAGTGCAAAGTGTTGGTCACTACTGCACCCTAATCGAGATCATAAATCACATAGAGACTGACTTCAGATGTAAAGGTCTATGGGAACAAAGAATGTCATATCAAAGCATAAAGGAGGCAGATGGCGTAGTTCTTAATGAAACATTTTTATTTATATGACCATGAGGACTTTCTGAGTTACACAATACATACACTTCTTGTTCGTCACCCCTCATATATACACCACCAGGCACTACTTTAGTGAGAGAATTCAGAGGAAGCATTGACAGCACCAAAAGACTGAGCATTTTTCACTCAAGAGAGACTAAATAATGCACAGGTAGACTAATTATATAATTGGATTTATTTATTTCTCCTCCCTAGCTAACTAGAATATAGAGGCTTATGTTATAGGTTGGATTAGTTACAGTTTAAGTAGAAGAAATTTTACTTTCTCAGTAGATCCAACATTTAATTTTGTCAATAAATTAGTGTGTTCTTTTTTTTTTAAGTGTGTTCTAACTATAAGAATAATGTGGCTGGGCGTGGTGGCTCACGCCTGTAATCCAAGCACTTTGGAGGCCAAGGCGGGCGGATCACCTGAAGCCAGGAGTTCAAGACCAGCCTGACCAACATGGTGAAACCCTGTCTTAAAAAAAAAAAAAAAAAAAAAAAAAAAAAAAAAAAAAAAAAAAAAAAAAAAAAAAAAAAAAAAAAAAAAAAAAAAAAAAAAAAAAAAAAAAAAAAAAAAAAAAAAAAAAAAAAAAAAAAAAAAAAAAAAAGAATAATGTGAAGTCATTTCCTTGAAGATGAGGAAAAATATTTTAAAATTAAAAACCATGGAAAAAATAAGTGAAGAACAGATAAGAAGAAGAAACACAGTATCTACTAAAATAAATAAAAAAAAAGCCAAACAATTTATCAGAAATCAAAAGAAAAGAGTGAAGAGTAAACCAATAATTAAACAAAAAAACACTGATATGCATGGAGATCTGGAATACTCCATCACTGAATTAAAGAAAATAATGGGGGAAAATAGTTATTGCGAATGGAAAAATAACTTTCTTTATTTTTCTTTCCTTTTTATTTTTGAGATGGAGTTTCACTCTTGTTGCCAGGCTGCAGTCCAATGGCATGATCTTGGCTGACTGCAACCTCTGCCTCTCATGTTCAAGCAATTCGCCTGCCTCAGCCTCCCTAATAGCTGGAATTACAGGCACCCACCACCACGCCCAGCTAATTTTTTGTATTTTGAGTAGAGACAGGGTTTCACCATGTTGTCCAGGCTGGTCTTGAACTTCTGACCTCAAGTGATCCACCCCCATTGGCCTCCCAAAGTGCTGGGATAACAGGGGTGAGCCTTCGCACCCGGTCCACCACACCTATTTTTAAAAGATATTTTCCCTCCATTTAAAGGAAATCACATTTTAAAAATTTCATTTCCAGCCCACCTGAATGAGAAATGTGACATAACATCTCCTGGAATTTTCAAATGTTAATGATAAAGAAATACAGAAGATTGTGAGGGAAAATCATCCAAAGATATTGGAATTATATTGGCACTTAAACTATCAACATTATTAGACACTGGGATATATTAAATGGCCCTCAGCTTAATAAATTTCAGCTTAAAATTTTCATTCCAGCAAACATGTTATATGTGTTCATAGCAGAAAGGAATTTTGAAAATACAAGGACAAGAACATTTTTAAAAATTCTAAGAAGTACACATAAAGGCCAAATAAAGATAATACCCAGATTTTTAAAAAATATGAAATATGTATTATAATGTAATGAAAATGAGAAATTTAACCCTAAATTTTTGCGTGATTACCTTGTTTGAATCTACTATTTATTAAGCATTTCCTAAGTGCCATTTAGCTAAATATTTTAAGTAAAATAATGTATTTAATTTGTAAAGCATTTGTTTGAGGTAAGTCCTAGCCCCAACTACTATCTCCAAATTCTCACTGATGATTTAAAGATGCTAATAAAGTAACTCATCTTCGAGCAGAATACCTGCTTGGTTACTGTGTATGTGTTTGGGGTATGGGGATACATGAAAAGGTATATAAATATTGTTATAGAAATTAAAATAATAAAATTTTAATCCCAGATTAAATTAACAAATGCTGAAAAAGAGTTTGGTAGGTAAACATTCTCTATTCCTCATTTTACAAAACAGAGAGTAAAAATTTCCTGGATTACATAAAATATAATGATTCATACTTATGACAGTTAAAACTGTTACAGAATTTCTGAATGATTTATACAACAGCTCTAAACAAGTGACGAAATTAAAGCTTGTTCTTGACGGGTTCTTAGAATATGACTATACGGAGAAGAAAATCAGTTATTAAATTCCAGACGAGTTACATTGTGACAAGTCAAACATTTCTCTCACTATAGCCTTGCTTGTCTAATCATGTGATCTCTGGAAAAGCAACATTCATACAGTCTGTATTCTCTTTGCTTGCTGTTTATAAGAAGACACTTATAATAAATTATCAATTAATTTCTTGATACTTTTGCTAAGCACATATATATGACACGATCATTTTAGTTATTTGAATTCAGTGTTTTTGTTTTGCATCTGTTATCCCATAGAAACACGGCCCATCTCACCCAAAACTTGTCATCTAGCTGCAGAGACAAGACTGATAAAATGGACAACAAAGTGCATTTATAAAGCAATACATTGTTCAGTGCAATTAGAAGACAAGAGGTTTATAATCTCTGATTATTTATAGAGTATACATGATGAGGGGTAAAACTCACTTCAGGTTAGCAAGGCTTTATGAGGTGCAGGGAAGAATCTAGCATTCAGACTGGAAGTAAGCCTTAAGTGAAAGCATAGAGACATTCCAGAAATTATTTTATGAACCACCTAAGCCAAAACAAAAGCAATGTGGGCTAGCCAGACTTAGAAGTAGAGGATATAGCACAGGAAAGAAGAGATACCAAATTAAGAAGTAATTCAGATTGACGTGAATGTGAAACTTTGAATTTGAAACATTTTTGTGCTTCAAATATCAGGTATTTGATTGTTTATACTTGTAACAAGCACAATGTTGAAAGAGATTTTTATTTCTGTGTTAAAAATTTAGTTATTCCTATGGCCAACTAGAAAGAAACCAAAGTTCATAAAGAAATAAAAATGGCATGTGAATGAAAGAAATACATTATTATAGAGCATTACAAAAATGGGAGAGAGTGAATTAGCCATAGCAAGCATCTTCTGCTTGCTTAATGTTCTTTGGGCTTGCATGTAGTAAGAAGTAGTGAATGTTAAATATTCTAAAACATTCTGGAAGCCTGCCTTACCGGCACTGATTAAAAGAACTGAATACCAAATGTAACCAACAGATTTCCTTTTCATTTATCTGCTACTGAGAATGCTAAGTATTTTCTTATCTCCATGACTCTCAGAAGTTCTTTTGCAACGTGCCTATTTATACATATTCATCACTCTGACAGTAGAATCAAGAATAAAAATTCAGATAAGAAAACATGATGTGCATTATTTTATCTTTTAAATATGGGACATACATAAAAATAGATATTTTAAGACAGCTTCTTAGAATGAACAATAAAAATAATCACAGTGTATCCTCATTTTACCTTAATAAGAGTAGAACAAAGGCACATATTGATCATTTGAACTGTGGCTATTCATAATTCCTCTTCTCCTAAAAGTCAATCATGAAGGGCTTATCTATAATACATCTGAGATTTACTGCCTCAGAGATTATGCTTCTACAGATTATTCATAGCATGCTATACTCTGGCAGTGGGAAGAATGGTCTAAACACTTAGGTAGAAGACTTTCGAAATCATAGCAGTTCTTGAGCTGAATGTCTAGGTGAGCCTTCACTGTCCTGCACTCAGACAAATACCTCAATGACAAGGGATGAGTTTAATATTCGAAAAAATTAATTTTACCACAACTGTATTTTTACACCTTCTCTTCTCTGAATAACAGCTTAGGGAAGAGGATTTTGACCCCTTTGCACTGCTTATCTCATTTGTCAGAGGCCAGTAAAATTCTTTTAGTAATTTAAGTATATGATGCCAACTAATAATATTCCTAAAAAAGCAAAAAATTTCCTCTGCAAAATGTTATTTTGCTTAACTTGGGATGTTTTTATTGCAAGTTGTCTTTCTGTTTTCGTTATTAATTGTTTTGGGAACCAAAGAAGCAATAGTTCTTATTGTTTGGAGGTATATACCACTAAAAAAGACAGGCTGAATCAGTCAAGGTTTTTTGTTGTTGTTGTTAGTTTTTTTTGTTTTTGTTTTTTTGTTTCTTTGTTTGTTTTTGCCATACACATTAATCTACTTTTCTTTTAAAATTCGTATGACTATTGGTGATAATATAATTGAAAATAGCTGAGGGTACCTAAGAGTATTTTTTGTTTGTTTGTTTTGAGATGGATTCTTGTTCTGTTGCCGAGGCTGGAGTGCAGTGGCACAATTTCAGCTCACCACAACCTCTGCCTCCCAGGTTCAAGCAATTCTCCGGCCTCAGCCTCCCGAGTAGCTGGGACTACAGGTGCACATAACCACGCTCGGCTAAGTTTTGTATTTTTGCTAGAGATGGGGTTTCACTACGTTGACTAGGCTGGTCTTGAACACCTGACCTCATGATCTGCCCATTTCATCCTCCCAAAGTGCTGAGATTACAGGTTAGAGCCACCATGCCCAGGGGTATTTTTAAAGAAACAAAATAGGTAAATACAAATGCAAGTCAGTTATTTTTATTTAACTTTCCATTTTATTTTACTATATTCAATTAGAAACATGCATTAAAAGTATAATCATAAAGCATTCACATCTAATTTTGCCTCCTTCAAAAACTAGAGGAGAAACAGCTGAGACATACTAGTTTGAAAAGATTCCAAATTCTTCTACCCAGCTGTTGATTTTTCTGAAAGTTCTGGTGAGAATGTAAGAATAAAAACATGACTAACATAGTGAACTACAATGCTTCCTCCTTAATTTATTACCAAGATTAATGTGTAACTAAATTCATAGCCAAAAAAAATAATAGCTTAGCTCCATAAACTGGATTTTTACTTATAATATGAATGCCAAGTCATGCCAATAAGATGTTTTTTAAAAAAATGTTTCTTGTCATTAAGATTTTCTAAAAGCCAGGGCCTTGACGATTGACATTTACTTTCCAGATTTTAATGTTTCTGCCCTTCCTTCCTTCCTTCCTTTTAGTCAACACTCAGGCAGAAGAATATTGGTAACACGAGTCTCTTCAAAGAGAAAAGAGTCACAAATAAGTAAACTGGCATATCCAAATGCTTTTGTTGTTAAATGCAATATTTTCTCCTTAGAATATACAAAGTAAAAAAAAAAGTGAAACAGTGTTTCTACTATTAAAATATCAGGTAATATCTTAATTCAAGTCAATATTAGGTGCTTTTTTATGACTCCAATAAGGAATTATATATTGAGAATAAAAAGCCATACACATGTATTTAAAAAAAGGACTATTTCGGTGTCTTAGTGTAACCCAAATTCAGATTTTAGATTTCATTTTCCCAAATATTGAATACTTCATACTTTCCCATAGTCTTGCTCCTGTGGCTGTTGGATTTGGACAAATGTTTCTACATGAATTACATTCTGTATAACAATCACTGCATTGATCAATTGTTGCCACATGATGTGTTGGCAAGGAAGTCTTTGTTGGGTGGCAAAAAAATTAAGCAAAACAAACATTTTAATTCTGCTTCAATCAATTAATACTGTACTTGAGTAAACCAGCAAATAGTGGACATCTCTAAGCAAGTGGGTTTTCAATAAAAGGAAAAAAACAATCACAAAGTAATTGCAACACATAGATGATAGCTATAACTTGAATCCAAAAACCAACAATCTGCTTACGATTCTCTTTGGAGACAGATACAGCTCTTAGGTTTTAAACTGTTGATATGAAATTTTAAAGACATATTTGAATATTAAATAAAACATATCATACCTTATTTGACAGTCTTTGGGATGGTATTCTGAAACATGACAATGTGAATTCCTGTAAATAAAAAGAACGTATGACTAAGACATTTTCCAACTGAATTGAAATAACAATTTATGTAGTTATTTAAAACTATTGGTTAACTACAAAATATTTTTTTAACTTCCAGTATTGATATATTTTATAGTTTGTCTTATATGTTCTTACAGCCAGAAACAAATGTAACATATGTGTATACTATTGGAAATGTGTTAATTCTACTTAAATTCTGTATTCACAAAATGTTTTTTAACTTCAAGTGTTTTCAGATTCAGATACTAAATCATTCTGGAAACTAATTCTTCAAATTTCACAAGCAGTATGGAAATAGTGCATAAAGCATATTGTGTTTAGATTTGACATGCTGGATGTTTTATGTAAAACTAAGCAATAATATAACTGAATATATTTGATGATTACAACTGAGTAATAAAATAGCTTATGAAAAAAATCCTTCTTTATGTGTAATATAGTTTGGATATCCCTTGCAAACTTTATATTGAGATGTAATCCCCAGTGTTGGAAGTGAGCCTGATGGGAGGTATTTGAGTCAGGAGGGCAGATTCTTCATGGCTTGGTGCTGTCCTGGTAATGGTGAGTTCTTGCAATGTTTGATTGTTTAAAAGTGTGTGACACCGTTCACTCTCACTCTCTGTTGCTCCCACTCTTGCCATATGGGATACCTGCTCTTTTTTCACCTTCTACTATGATTGGAAGCTTCCTGAGGCCTCCTCAGGAGGCAGATGCTGGTACTATGGTTCCTGTGCAGACCGTAGAACCTCTTTTTAAATAAATTAGCCAGTCTCAGATATTTCTTTATAGCAATGCAAGAACAACCTAATATATTGTAAATATATTTAATATGCTCACTTATTTAAAATGGAAGAATGCTATATTTCACATCGTAATATTTTGAAGAATATTAAAGTTTTGGATAAAATAATACAACAATAAATTTGGGTTATTTTCATATCTGAAACAACTATAACTTACTGTCTTGGCTTTGAGACAAGATACCTAAGTTAATATTTGAGAGAAGATAATTAAGGTATATTCCTGCATGACAATCACATTATATTTTATTTATATTTCCCAGACTTTTCAGCAACTCTCACTTCTCTCAATAAATAAGATAAAGATATAATCCATTGTATCATTGTTTCTGTCCAAAAAAAAACCTAGTTCTGTATTGTCCTAAGTAACATTTTTTTACTGCCTAGAACAAGGCAGACTCCTATGAGTCCACTTTCCTTTTTAAAATGTATTTCCAAGAAAAACAGCACAAGAAACATTTTGTATCCTGAATATACAGATGATATGTAGATATGAAGCATAAAAGATTCTAATACTAACCATAGCTTCAGTATTTCATGTCCATTTAAAAAAATATATAAAACTGGTAAATTAAAAGAGTAGATGTATATTTGTTAATACTAAGTGTTTTAATATAAAAGCGAAATGTATGTTTTGCAATAAGAGACAAAAGTACAAAATCAGAGAAAAGGAAATAAACTTGGAGACCATGGAGAGTGAATTCCACGTTTTTCTGGAAAATAGAGGCTTGCTTAAGGTCATGAGCACATCTATAATGAGCCTAGAATTAGAAGCTATCATAGAGTAAGACTGCCATTTAAAAAAAATTATTATTACATGAAAAGAAAGTCATCTGTATGAAGTTCTTATAAATAATTCATTTGCTGAACTTAGAATGTTTATTTGTGAAAATTAGATGAATAGAAAGTGGATGTAAGTTATATCCTAACACATTAAGATGATGCAAATAACTCATGCTGAAATCATTTATCTTTAAGATATTTTTAATGTGTTCATTTTTATCTTGATATTTCAAATTTTATTATTTATCACAAGGATACAAAAATAATTATCTATTTAAACAGTGCTTTCTTTTTCAGCTGTTCCTAAGTGTGAGAAAAATAGATTTATAAAGTTTATAAACTATCACAGGAATGGTTTTATTTTTACTTCATAATCATGATTAAAGATGACATCTTTCTATTTGTATTATTCTTAGAACTATCTACAAAGGAATGGCACATTTTTCAAATATGTATTTCAATAGAAAATAGATAATTTTTAGAGTTGCTTAAAATTTGCTGTGCATGCCATAATAAAGTATGGCTTTAGAAATAAAAGTCACTTAATCAAAGCCTCCCTAAAATGTTTCTCAACTGTAACAATTAGTATTCTTTATGCGATTATGCAATTAATTATAAGAAAAAAATTAAAACATATAAACCCACAATAGATTTACTATATTTCTGTCACTAATTGCTTAAAATTTTTACTTATTTATTTAAGCAACATTCATATTTATTGATCACTACATACCAGGTGCATCTGGCATTTTTCTAGGCACCTGGAATATATCGATAAACAATTTTTCAAAAGTCTTTTACTTTGGCTCTTACTTGGAAGCAATACCCAGGAAATAAACAATGTGCAACACAATTAAAACAAGTAAGTTATATATAATATTTGAATGCGATAATTTTAAGGGGAAAAAATTGTCACTGTAAAAAAAAGAAGATTGTGAGTAGGGTGGCTGACATTTACAGTTTTGAATAGAGTGGATTGAAGGAGATTTGAGCAGTCTTAATCCTTCAGGATTTTGTCTATAGTTTAGGATAAACTTTGTTAGTATTTAGTTAAGGTGCTAACTAAATAAGTGATAAAAAGTAAACTTGTTTGCATGTCAAAAGGAAGAAATTAATTTCACTCCATTACTTTTACAAATAAAGTATCCAAGTACTTTGCATTCTACAGATTTCTTTTTTTTTTTAATAATTTATTTATTTTACTTTAGGGGCATACTATATCTGTCATTTCTCCCCATGTTATCCCTCCGCAACCTCCCCTCCCTCCCCACCCCCCATTGTCTCTCCCCTACCCCCCCCAACTGTCCCCTGTATGTGATGCTCCTCTCCCTGAGTCCACATGTTCTCGTTGTTCAACACCCACCTATGAGTGAGAACATATGGTGCTTGGCTTTCGTTCTTGGGTCATTTTGCTGAGAATGATGGTTTCTAGATTCATCCAAGTCCCTACAAAGGACATGAACTCATTGTTTTTTTATGGCTGTGTAATATTCCATGATGTATATGTACCACATTTTCTTTGTCCAGTCTATCATTGATGGGCATTTCAGTTGGTTTCAGGTCTTTGCTATTGTACACAGGGCTGCAATGAACATACGTGTGCATGTGCCTTTACAGTAGAACGATTTATAGTTCTTTGCGTATATACCCAATAGTGGGATTGCTGGGTCAAATGGAATTTCTATTTCTAGATCCTTGAGAAATCACCACACTGTCTTTCACAATGGTTGGACTAATTTATGCCTTTGGCATTAAAAGCATTGTTACGATTTTTTTTCTTTAACCACAAACATCACCAAGATCTATTCCAATTTGCTTAAACAAAAAGTGTACATATGACAATAGATAAATGGCAACAATACTGTTGTTCTAGATATGAATTTCACTACCTACCCATAGGAGCATAGTTTGGAAATTAACCTTAAGTGACCCAGTTTGTTTCAGTCTCAATGTAGTAAAGTTGTCACAAAATATTTTAGTTTCATAATAAGCAAGCTAAGCTACCAAAAAGCTCTTCCCTTTATCTTGTAATTAGGGTGTTTTGGTAGTGTTGGTCACCATGTAATTTTTAGATTGCTTTAAGAATTAATTATTAAAAGAAGCAGAACTGTATTTTCACATCTACTAGGATATCATTTGTGCTCTAGACCTTGTGATAACAATAACCAAGTGAATATTAAAACAGAACAAAGCAGCCAGGCATGGTGGCTCCTGTCTGTAATCCCAGCACTTTGGAAGGCTGAGGAAGGTGGATCACTTGAGCTCAGGAGTTAAAGACCAGCCTGGGAAACACACATCCCCATCTCTAGAAATAAATACAGAAAAGTAGCCTGATGTATGCCAGCTACTCGGGACGCTGGGGTGGAAGGATCACTTGAGCCTTGGAGGTGGAGGTTGTGGTGAGCTGAAATCTGCCACTGCATTCCAGCCTGAGTGACAGAGTGAGATTCTGTCTCAAAAATAAATAAATGAATAAAATAAAATAGGACAAAGCTAGTGCATTAAGGTTACAGTTTTCTGGAATTGTTTGATTGGTACAATTTTATTGCAGAACCTCATCAACCAGTGTCAACTCTCTTTAAAATATATGCAACACTGCTTTTGACCATAGATTTTAGTGTTTATAAGAGACAGAGAATTGTATCATCTGGTGGCAATATATATGCTAATAATACAATTTTTTCAAGAATTTGCCTTATATTTGGCAACTGACATACACACATATATTTATTTCATGATCATATTATTTTAGAGACTTACTCCCATCTTAAATAAATGTCATTTTTTTCTAACATCTAGTCAATGTAATTTACCTGGCACCTACATAGACAAGTCTTACCCAGTCCTTATATGACTTATATTATAATTCATTACTTCTGTAGAAAATCCTCACTGAAAATGACTTGATAATGCTTGTGAACTTATAGTTAAGTTCCCTATTGCCTCTTCTAATAAATCAGTTTGATTTATTAGAAATATTTGTAGTTATTTATTTCAAAAGTTCTAGGGAAAAACTGTATAAAACATATTTAGGAGAGAACCTAATATGGAATGGATTCATTTCTTCTCATCGGAAAATCACAATATTATAATTATGCATATGAAGATCTAGATAAATGTTTATTAAGAAAATTTACCAAATATTCATATTGATAAATTCCAGTTCAAATGATTTTTTTATTTTGAAATATGACAGGATTCATTCTTCCAAAAACTCATGAAATCACAGCTTCAAATTCACCAACAGTTTAATGTAACTGAAACAAGCAAACAATTGACTGTCTTATTTATATTTAAGGAATGAATTTTATTTTATATCTTGATACGGAGTTGTTGGACTTATCAATAAGCTTTATACCTACTTTCATATATTATCATGTTTGGTAAGAAACAAGTGTGGATGCACATTTCATTATCCTATTTGAAAGAGCTGATACACCACCAATACTGTTTGGCTCTCTGTCCCCACCCAAATCTCATGTTGAATTGTAATCCTCAATTGTTGTGGGAGGGGCCTGGTGGGAGGTGACTGGATTATGGGTCAGATTTCTCCCTTGTTATTCTCGTGATAATTTCTCAGGAGATCTGGTTGTTGAAAAGTGTGTAGCACTTCCACCTTTGTTCTCTCTCTCTCTTGTCACCATGTTAAGACATGCTTGCTTTCCCTTGCCCTTCTGACATGACTGTAAGCTTCCTGAGGCTTCCCCAGCCATGCTTTCTGTACTGCTTGTAAAACTGTGAGTCAATTAAACCTCTGTTGTTTGTAAATTACCCAGTCTCGGGTAGTTCTTTATAGCAATGTGCAAATAAACTAATACAACAGCAAACCAGGAGATATGTCATTTCTGGGTGAAGCGTCAGTGCTCTTACTGAGGATCTATAATCCCGCCTGCCCCAAACAGTTGTAATCTCTTCTAGATAAATAAATTCGTACAATGTCTGCGCCTTGGCTGCATTTTCTCATTAGCTGTTTATTTCAGTCATTTGAGAGGGAGGGAAAGAGCATAGGGTTTAAAGACAGCCATACATATGCAGCTTTGTGATGCACTTTCAGCAGTCACCAGACTTTGTGTACTTGGGTAAGCTGCTTCATCTCCTCTGGTTATAGGTTCTTCTTTCCTAATTAGAGGGATTATCATCACAATGTATATAATATAGAACCTGGCCTATTTAACAAGTGATGGCTTTTATCCTTGATTCATCAAATTATATTTTGTTCTTTATTTGGCCCAATATTTAGGACTATTTTCATTACCTTTCCCTTCCTCAATGCAGAAAAGGGTGCCCTTCATAAAGATGATGACTGGAGGTATGAAGGAGGAGACAGATGAGGTACAAAAGAAAAAAAGTGATACTAAGCCAATAAAATAAACACTATAGTGTTCCTTTGGATGGGAAGTGGCTACATCACTAAACAATTGAATATGTGACTTTTATGAAAATACAATTTCAAATTTTATAATATTCCATGTGTTTAAAATAGTCTTAGCAAAGCATTAGTCACTATCTTTAAAGTACGTTGAAGATATTATTTAAATTCACAGGTTAAGAAAATGTAGCAAATTTATTTTGAAGAATATTCAGACTTCCAAAGTATAATAGTTAAGAATTTGATGATCACTTTGTTTATCAGTATAATGTTTTCCTGTATAGGCTATAATAATATTGTAACTACAAAAACAAAATGAAATCTGAAAAATAAAAATAAAAACAAGAAACAAAACCTATTTTGTGCCATCAAACTTTTGGAAAAAATATTTTCTGAAGCATTAAAGAGCACTCATTATAATTAAGCTGTAATCCAGAATTAGAAACAATGTAATAATAGTTTGATTCAAAAATAAAAGTTATTTAAGGTATGACCATGAAATTTCCTGACACCTGATTTAATGCACTGTGCTAATTTCCTAAAACAACTCAGAGGAACCAAGTCATTTTTATACAAACACATTATTCTGTATGTCTTCATTTTATGGCAGTGCTTAAACAGTTATTTAAATGGGAGAGTTCATTTATCAAGGGAATATGAAGAGCATGATTCCCTCCCACAACAATAAAACAACAGGCTGCCAAGCCAAGGTGTAAAATTGGTAATGCTGAGCCATTTATTCTGAGGGTACTCTAGACAGTGACATTATTACTATTATGGGACAAATAATAACTGCCTTTTGGAATCAAATGTTCTCACTGGTTTTAGTTAGGATGTTGTCCTATTCCTTTTAACATGATACTGATGCCCTCAGTTTATTGCTTTTATGACATTTTATGTATGTCAATGAAATAATAGCATGCTCTAAACTAAACAAAGATAAAATCAAAACCAAAAATAATTGCTTTTTTTTCTCTCTCTTCTTTTTAATTTCAGCTTTGTAAAGTCACTATATATTCTGCCGCGGAAGTATATTTAATGTCATTTTCTTCTTATTATTATATTTTAAATCTTAAGACTAAATTTTAGCCTATTTATGTAAAGTTGTACTTTAAACAACACCTCCAGTAGATTTTCATATTCCATCTAACTATGCAAACAGCACAGGCTACCTAATTACAATTTATGTATCTGAAAGTGGTAGCTTATGCCTATCCTAAATATTTTCCCTCCTAGGTCAACCTGGTTTGGGTTCAATGACATGAAGATTTAAAAAAAAAAAAAACCTCATCTTGAAACAAAATGTACATAATATGACAGTAAAATGGTTTTGTAACTATTTCAGTTACAGCTTCTACTAAGTTGCATTGGCAATGATACATTTACATAAGAGCATAATGGATAGAAATGTAAAGAGAGAGATCTTTTGTCTCTCTGTGCCATCATAGTGAACCACGACATTTAGATGCCTTGAAATAAGGAAAGACTGGAAATAAACTACCAGTCAAGCCAATGAACAAACAAAGCTAGATTTTTTTTTTCTAGCTGCCCCACACTTTATCACATCACTTCAGTACGTCCCACCTCCATAGCTCCAATCAATTTCTATGTGCCATTTGAGGTATCACAGCTCACCATCAGAAGGACAAGAGGTAAAGTGGTGTGGAGAAAAGGCAAGAAGGTGGGTATGAAAAAATACAAAAAGGATGAAGATAAAATATAAGAGAAATAAAAATTATATTTTAAACATAGCTTTTGTTCCTTGAGCATCTGTTCTGTGTCACGCATTTTCTGTATTACCTATTTTGGCTCTGGCCACACAACTACACGATGAAGCAGAAATGACTATTCCTCTTTCAAACTCATATAAGAAACCTAATATTCAGTGAAGTTGTCTGAGGTTCCACACCTAATAAATAAATGACAGAGCAAGGATTTGGCCTCAAAGTCCAGATTCTTTTCTCAGTTGCACAGTGTCATATTATAAAGATGTTGATACACTGAAATAGAAGACAATATCAAAAATATTTCTTTTCTTTTTCTTTCCAACAAGGATTAAAAAATAATAATTATGTCAGAAGTTGGACACAGGCTTTAATCCTTTAATTCCTTTAATTATTAATTTATCATCATAAACACATACAGGCAACATTTATTCCACTAAAATGTATAAAATCCTGGCATAGCCAATGAATTTATTTGATAAATTATGAGATGAATTCAGCTAGTGGAGTTTCCAAATATGCTGTCAAAGAAATAGAATCATGCAATTATGAATTTTTTCATATATTTCTTCATTTCTAATGTGACAAGTTAATTATTTGAGCTCTATATCACTGTAAAAGCTTTGTAATAGTTCAGATGATGTGAGATTATTTGCGAACAATATAAGAAACGCCAGCTCCTAGAACAGGTATAGGAATCCCAAGAAGGCAAGGCTTTTCAAGGAAACTAGGTCGTGAAAGAGCACATTGCTATAATCCTTAGAAAGCTGGATAGAGTGTTGCCTTTTCCAACGTTAATATGAGGCTCAAAGCTCCCCTGTGGAAAGGAACAGGGGTGGAGATCTCTCAGTCATGCAGAACTTTTCCATCAAAACAGGACAGTTGCATGCATGTCATGAATATAAAATTTTCTCCCTCTTAACATTTCCTTTTCAATATGATGAGCCACTTTTAATGCAGCAGATTAACCGATTTACATTCTAAATATGCTCAGATTTACTTTCTAAATATACTCAGATTAAGCTAAATTGGTTAATCTCATTTGGCCGCACATCTGGTATCAACCTACAATTCAAAGGTTTACATAGGGGAAACTCTATAGTAAAGACAAAGGAGGAAAAGGTAAAACCTTTCTCTCACCCTCCCATCAGAGTGAGTTCCCTTCAGGTATTAAACTGCCACAGAAAACTGTATCTGATATTCCCTAAGAAACAAGAGAGAGAAATTAAAAGGGGCCAGTTCAGAAATTTCCCAGGTGGAAAAGAATCCAATGTCCAATTTGTAATTAAATAATTCCAGAATATTATCCAGGTCACTGAAAGTCTGCACAATATTGACCTGGATATGCAAAGAATCATCATCAGTGGAGGATGCAGATGACTATTCTCCCTGAATATTCTCTTTCAAACACTATTCTCTTTAAAATATAACTCAGAAATCGATTATTTTTTATTTTCTTTCTACTTTAACTTAAATTGCAACAATTTCAATATATTTTCAATCTGGGTCTGGTAATAATTTTACCAAGCTCACATTAAAATAAAAAATAAATTCCCAAATAAATGCAGGCATATGTACATACACTTTGATGATTTTAAATTTGATTTTGTTTTCTCTATGTTTAATTTCATAATTTAGACTCCAGGATATACGTGATTATTGTGTGAAATGATGTGTGTAGAACAATTAACTCAGTGCTAGGCTCAAAACTCATTCCCAGGGGTAATATTCCTCCAACATCTCCATGTCAGTTTGCTTGAGAAATAACCTGGAGGAGAGAGAGTGCAAAGATTTTGCAAATTCACAATATAAGGGATGTTCATTTATAAAGGTACAGCCTAGTATATAACATGAGACAGCAAGTACACAAGAATCCATGATGGTATGTTGAATATTATGTTATTAGATATGCTATGAAATGTTTACAATCTCACCATCAGTCCCTCCCTAGGAATTTCTGTTTTCTCATAAGATTCTTACGTCTTTACGTGCAGACATCATGTTAACATGCAGAGATCATATTACCCTAATAATTGTTGTGTCCTCAGAACCTGGCACAATGTCTGGAAAATAGGAAGTATCCATTAAAAGTGAGTTTAATTGCAATAATTGGCCACAAACCTAATGGATCCACATTTTCTGCTTTTTCTACATCCACCATCACCTGCATTTTCTTTTCATGGCAAGAATCACAGAGAAAAGGAAAGAGATGATTCCTTTCCATGAGTGTATAGTGGTAGGTCATTGATGACTCATCAATAATTCAAATTATATTTTTTTCTCAGGAAACTGGTAGTAATTACTGAACAAGAAAGCAAAATTAGTGATAGGAATAAATACACGACACACTAAATATACTCCAGGTATGCTTCTAACAGAGTAACTAAAAAATATCTGATTGATAATCAGATATAACCATGCATATATTTCTTACTTTTTATATTCTCCAAAATGTATTGAAAAGAAACTGAATCAGAAATAACCCTTCCTCTGCATACATTATAAATTTCCCCTCCAAACACTACAGCATTTTTACTGTTGATAATTGTTATTTCCACAATGCACTGTCATGTGATAAGACATCACGTACTGAACTTAGTATGTATGCAGCCTTGTCTGTGTTTTCACTCTACCCTCTCCTGGCCTCTGCCCTTTGATTCACATGAACCCTCGTTATTGTTATGGTTGTTGCTATTATTATTGTTAAGGCTCCATGGGAACACTCATTTCTATAGATTTGGTGTTCTCCAAGAAAATGTGAAATTCATCCTGTTTGCTCCCCAAATTGTCCCTTAAATTAGTTTTTTGTCCGTAAGCACAATACTAAACCAATGAGATAAATGTGTGATGTTGCAATGTTATGATTTAGGGATAATTACTTCTTGTACTGAAACCCTTTTAAATTCCTAATGACACGATTGACAATAATTTTAAGAAATTTGTATCGATACATCATACCCCATGAATGCTGGCCTTTCTCAATCAAAGAACTGGACAACCCTAAGTCAGGCCTAAGAAGTCAAGAACCCTGGCCCTTCTTTCTGAATAAGTCTGCTGTTATGTAGCTGAGATATTCAGACAGAATTTCCTGCCATGAGAGACCCAATCCAGAACTTCTCAGAAACACACAGGCTACAGAGACACTGTTATGGGATTCTCAGGGTGCCACTTGGCCAGCTGAAAACCTCTGTGGCCAGTGGTGGTTTTTGCCTGAGTTTTGCTCTGGCCCACTGGGCTGAGTCTCCCCACTCACCCTGGCAGGCTGTGCTCAGTTCTTACTACCCGCTTGGAGCCCATGCCTGCAAAGGTGGGTGAGCCTGGCCCAGAGTGGCAAGGGGTATGTGAGCGAGGGTGGGGTTCAGCCACTGTGCATAGCCAGCACACTGGCTGCAGCACGGCAGGCAACTCCAGGTGCTGGCACAGTCGCCAGCTCCCTGAGAGGCTGCAGCTGGACCAGGTCGTACCACAACCAGCTTCCATAGGTGACACTGGGGATCACAGTGTGGTGCCCAGAAGCTTGGAGACACCAGGAACTGCAGAATCCTCAAGAGGCTGTCACGGCTCTGGCTTAGGGAGCTCCCAGGTCTGGAACCTCACACAGCGACAGCTCTTATCTCCTCTCGTCTCTCCTTCTTGTCACCTGCAGCATGGCAGGCAAGGGGCATGTTTTCGCCCATTTCCTGTTACACTTACAAACTCTTTCAGCCCTATCATTTACCAGATCCTGAGTTCTTGTCCTGCATTCAGTAAAAAAGAGGTACACAGAGAAGTGGAGCTTTAATGAGTAATGGAGCAGCCCAAAGGAGACCCTCAGTGGGCCACTTGTTTTCTGTAGCCAGCATGTCCTGATTAGTATTCAGCTCTCAGCAGAGAGGGTAGCTCCTCTTTGCAGCTGGTCACACTGTCATCTCTTCAGCTCTCAGCAGAAAGGTTAGCTCCTCTCTGCTAGGCAGGTTGTCCCGACTAGTATCCAGCTCTCGGCAGAGAGGGTAGTTTCTTTTTGCAGCTGGTTGTCCTGTCATCTCCTCCAGCCTGGTTGAGTCCAGGGATGATATGGGCTTCAGAAGGGAGAAAGTGTGTGCTGATTGGTCCATGTGCTGCCATGGGCAGGCCCAGAAAATGCACGATATGTTCCCATTCCAGTCTGCAGACCCACAGCCCAGTCTCAGGCTTCAGGCCCTCCCCAGCTTGAAGGTGGAGCTTCACCGGGACCTCACCTTCTTCTGAGGAGCCTGTCAGCCTACTGCCTCTGTTCATGGCACCCAGGCTATTCACATCAAGGGGAGCCTGCAGGCCAGTGCAGAGCTGTCCTCAGCCCTTGCCTCAGCCTCCCTCCCATGCTTGCTTGTACCCAAAGTCTGGAGGGGTCCAAGGTGGCATGGGCCTGCCTCAAGCATGTGCATCCCTGGCCAAATTTTAACAGTGCTTAGGACTGGCCTCAACTTTGCTCCCCATTGGAGCAGGCCTGACTGTGGGGAAAAGCCAGACAGTAGCCACAGTCAGATCTGAGCCTGTCTGGGAAGGGATGCCTTCCCAGATGCTGAGAGTGCAAAGATTTCCAGGTCCATAGCTGCAGCTGCCCAAGCTGTATCTAGGTGGGTGGACTCCTGACTGATCCTGGCTCCCAAGAGCACCTGATGTCTGGGTCACAGCAGCAGCTTGGGCAGCTGTGGTTGCTCCTAGGGAGCTCCCACTGCTCTGTGGAGCACAGCACCACCTCCGTCCAGCTCTCCCCACTTGGGGGCGCTTTTCTGTTCACCCCTCTATGCTGGAACATGCAGCTCCTGTGCCATCAGGTGACTCAGCTCACCCCGTCATGGCAGCTCCCAAGGAGGTGGTCTCCAGGGGGCTCTCAGGGGCAGGCTCTGGGGACTGCCCTTCTCTTCTCCCTGCTTTCCCTGCGGTGCCTTCAGCTGGGTGCTTTCAGGCTCCCAAGGCACAGCGGGGAGCAAGGTTGAGGCCATGGGAGATGCTCCAGGCCTGGGAGAGGGGCCTGCCTGGCTCTGTGAGGGTGGGGGTAGCACAGTTAGCTGCTTGACGGATGTGGGCACAGGGTTCCCACTGCTGCCACTAATGCCCCCACAGTCTCTCCTGCTGCCCCCACTGTCACCTCACTACAATCGGCTTGATGACAGCAGCTGCTCCAGATGGCCTGCTACTGCCATCAATACCATCAATACCTTGTTTTGTCATCAAGGAACCATCTCCGCTTCACCAAGTGGGGAGAGTTATTATATTCCTGAGCAAAAGACTCCATTCACTCTTCATTTACTTAAGTTCTAAAGGTAAGGAGAAAATGGAATTACAAGTATATATATATATATATATATTTTCCTTATATTTGAGTGTCTATGTTAGCTGTTTAGTGACTTGCTTTGTTTAAAAAGAGAGATATTTTCTTAGTTTCATCATGAAAAGTAATAAATTATTTTTTGATTAAATTAACATAGACATCATCATTAGAAATCTAGTCCTAACACTCAGGATTGAGAATGGTATTTAATCCACTTCCTTTGTGTGTACAATACATTAATCCCCATCAGATCACCTAACCACAATGAAAATTTGCCTGACTACTCCTTCATTTTACCAAAATTCTTTTGATAATACCTACTACAACATTTTCAACTGGCTTTGATCCTTTGTATGCAGCATAGGGTACGCAAAAGAATACGTTTTTGTTAAATGTTCATTCAGCAAATCAGTAAACTATTAACTATTTGTTGGATAAATAAATGAACAAACAATAACACAGCAGTATCCACAGAAACAGGATCTGATATTGTATCTCAATAAAATGGGACTGTATCATGTGGTCAGGGTTCACCAGACTTCACTGTGCAGAAGCAATTGAGATGAGACCGTGGAAATCATAATTATTACAGTCTGAATTGGAGTAGCAAGGAAAAAGAAAGCACAAAGACATGTTAGAGGTTAGATTAGTGCTCAGGTATCGGAGGGACCGGTTGACAAGAATGGAATAAAAATAATTACATAATCTGGAAAGGATGAAGTAAAATATCTGCCCTAGTACCTAATTTTTAAGACTTTGGGTTTCACTCGTAGTTTTTATGGCAGCCCCATTCTGAGATAGATCACACAAGTCTTCAGATACAGTTTCACTGGTTAAGCACAGATTTCACAGAAGGAGTTCAATTTTTACTACGATTACTTTGGGGGGGAAGACACATCTTTAACAAAGTTAAACCTCCATTAGCCTTGTATCAACTGGAGCAATTTTTTAAAATAAGTTTTAGAAATTCTAAAATGATACTGACTTAAGGAAATTAATTGATGAATATAAATGAAAAGTTTAGACATGGCTGGATATACAGGTTCAAAGGATGATATCAGGACTTTGTTATTCCACTCTCCT
Source organism: Alouatta palliata (assembly GCA_004027835.1). Classification (NCBI taxonomy): domain Eukaryota; kingdom Metazoa; phylum Chordata; class Mammalia; order Primates; family Atelidae; genus Alouatta; species Alouatta palliata. Next base: position 14,347 of record PVKV010016911.1, on the reverse strand, counting down.
TAGAGAAAATATTAACTGTGAAAACAGTCAGAAAAGATAAAAAATATTGGAGTTATTATATATGAACTTTAAAATCTTCTCCACAAAATTACAATGCAGCTATAGTTTGTAACCCCATTTTTCAGGTGGAGAAAAATTAGACACAGAAAAATAGAAATAGTTAAGTCAGTTTAGTTTGGCTAACTTAACCAGATTGCGCAGCTTGAACCAGGGCACTGTTCTGACTTACACAATAATTAGACCAGTCAGAAGTGAATTACAGAGGTTGTTACAAACCCCTATTTATTATTTTCAACTCAAGTATTCTAACTGATTAAAGGGAGATCATGAAAAAAAGAAAAATGGTAAAATAAATTAGAGAAAATGTGGTTATAGGAAAGAACACACAAGAATGATGATGATATTCCTGGCTGCAGTGATATTTACCTTCAGACATCGGATATTACTCCTTCAGTGAGAAAAATTTAACCCCTTCCTCCTCTCACTACCTCCCACACTTGTACTTCTCAATATTCTGTGCTTCACTCTGTGTATTTTCTTATGGAAAAAAGAGAGGTCAAAGGACAAAAATAATCCAGCCTACAATATTCTTTGGTGTTACAACTAAGAATAAGCAATCAAGGATAGAACTGGAGGGGAAATGATGAGTTTTGGAGTCAGAGAAGAGGAAATGCACTAATAGCCAGAAAGAAAGAAAAGAAAAAAGAAGAAGATACCAATGTAGCCAGAGCCTGAAGAACGCTTTAGGATATTTAGTAAGTGAGGTCTCAAAAAAGATTCAGGAAAGTTACTTGAGGAAAAAGTGGGCATAAGCCAATAAACTATTTTTAATAATCTACATGATGGGTATAAACAAGCATAATTCAAATACAATAAATGAAAGATATTTAAAAAGCACAGTACCTAGAGAAACACATACTGAACTTTTCTAATACCTTAACTGCAATATTTAAAAATAATGAGCTTTGTAAAAAAAAATTCTTTTTAACTTTTTGCCAAATGTTTTCAGATTTTGCTCTGTTAAGCATTGATATGATTTGGCTTTGTGTCTCTACCCAAATCTCATCCCGATTTATAATCCCCAGGTGTCAAGGGAGGGACCAGGTGGGAGGAGACTGGATCATGGGGGGTGGTTTCTTCCATGCTGTTCTTCTGATAGTGAGGGAGTTCTCATGAGATCTGGTTGTTTCCCCTGCACTCTGTTTCTCTTGCCACCTTGTGAAGATGTGCCTTGATTCCCCTTCACCTTCTACCATGATTGTAAGTTTCCTGAAACCTCCCAGTCATGCAGAACTGTGAGTCAATTAAACCTCCTTTCTTTATAAATTATCCAGTCTCAGGTAGTACTTTTATAGCAATGTAAAAATAGACTAATAAAAAGATTCATTAGCCTTTAACTGTAGCCAACCACATTATTATTATTATTATTTCTATTGGTATAGACGTGGAGAAATGACATGATATATAAATGGTAGGTTTCAATAACGTTAACTTTCTTAAATTTTTATTTTAGACTTGTTGATTCCATGTTTTGTATGTGATAATACAGTGAGTACCATTCCATAGTAGCTAAATTTTAAAGATTTTTCATATTTATATTTATAAATAAATGCTAATTTAGTTAAGTTAAATATTTACCAGTGATATAAAGCTAAAAACTTTATATAGCTTTATGAATATATTAGATGTAGTTTGGCTCTGTTTCCTACCCAAATAACATGTTGAATTATAATCCCCAGTGTTGGAGGGCCTTAGTGCTAGGTGACTGGATTATGGGGGCATATTTGCCTCTTGTTGCTGTCATGATAGTGAGTGAGCTCTTATGCCATTCAGTTGTTTAAAAGGGTGACAATTTCTCCTGCTCTCTCCTGCTTGTGAAGATATGTCTGTTCCCTCTTTTGCCTTCCACCGTGATTGTAAGTTTCCTGAGACCTTGCCATCCATGCTACCTGGACAGCCTACAAAATTGTGAGCCAATTCACCCTCTTTTTTTATAAATGACCCAGTCTCAGGAAGTTCATTATAGCAATGTGAGAATGGACTAGTACAGAAAATTGATACCAGAGAAGTGGGACATCACTATAAAGATACCTGAAAATATGAAAGTGACTTTGGAATTGGGTAACAGACGAGGTTGAAAAAGTTTGAAAAGCTCAGAAAAAGAAAGGAGGATGAGGGAATATTTGGAATTTTCTAAAGACTTGCTAAATTGTTCTGACCAAAATCCTGAATAGAATATGGACAATGAACTCCAGGCTGAAGCGGTCTCATGGAAATGAGGAACTTATTGGGAACTGGAGTGAAAGTCACTCTTACTATGCTTCAGAAAAGACACTGTTGCCATTGTGCCACTGCTCAAGATGTGACCTGGCTGCTTCTGAAAGCCTACAGTCATCTGCATAAAAAAAGGATGACCTGAAATTGGAATTTCTACGTAAAAGGAAAGCAGAGCATAAAAGTTTGAAAAATTTGCAATCTGGCCATGTGGTAGAAAAGAAAAGCCCATTTTCTGGGGATTAATTTAAGTTAGTTGCAGAAATTTACATAAGTAAAGAGAAGCCTAATGATAATAGCCAAGGCAATAGGAAAAATACCTCAACAGCCTTTCAGAGACCATTGTGGCAGCCTCTCCCATCACAGGCCCTGAGGCTTAGGAGGAAACAATGGTTTTGTGGGTCAGGCCAAGGACTCTTCTGCTCTGTGCAGCCTCAGGACTTGGCATCCTGCATTATAGCCACTCCAGGTCCAGCCATGGCTAAAAGTAGCTAAGGAATACCTTGGGTCATTGAGAGGGTGCAAGCCCCAAGCATTGTCAACTTCCATGTGGTGTTAAACCTTCATATTTGCAGAGGGAAAGATTTGAAGCTTGGGAGACTCTGCCTAAATTTCAGAGGATGTATGAAAACACCTGGATGTCCAGGCAGAAGTTTGTGGCAGGGGCAGAACCCTTAAGGAGAATCTTTACTAGGGTAGTGCAAAGGGAAAATATGTGGTTGGAGCCCACACACAGAGTTCTTACTGGGGCACTGCCTGTGGAAACTGTGAGAAGAGGGTCCATAGTCCTAAAGGCCCCAGAATGGTAGATCCACCAACATCCTGTACCATGTTCTTAGAAAAGCTGCACGCACTCAATGCCAGCCCATGAAAGCAGCTGTGGGGGTTGTACCCTGCAGAGTCACAAGGACAGAGCTGCCCAAGTCTTTGGGAGCCCACCCCTTCCATCAGTGTAGCTTGGATATGAGAGACAGTCAAAGAAGATTATTTTAGCGCTTTGAGATTTAAAGACTTCCCTGCTGGATTCCGGACTTGCATGGGGCCTATAGCCCCTCTGTTTTGGTCAATTTCTCACTTTTGAAATGGAAACATTTACCCAGTGCCTGTACTCTCACTGTATCTTGGAAGTAACTATCTTGTCTTTGATTATGAAGGCTCACAGTCAGTAGAGACTTGCCTTATCTCACTTGCCTTATGCTCATTATTTTTTTAATTTAGAAATTTATTCTGTTTAATCCACAAGCTTTATATAGCTTTAGTTTAAAAAAATTAAAAAAAAAAATAAAAAATAAAATCACAACAAAAACATGAGACTTTAGACTGTGAATTTTTGAGTTAATACTAAAATGATTTAAGATTTTGGCAGTGTTTGGAAGGCATGATTGTGTTTTGAAATATGAGAAGGACATAAGATTTGAGAGCAGCCAGTAACAGAATAATATGATTTGGCTCTGTTTTCCCATTCAAATCTCAAGTCGAATTTTAATTCCCAGGTGTTGGAGGAGGGGCATGGTGGGAAGTGATTAGATCATGAAAACAGATTTCACTTTGTTGTTCTCACGAGAGAACAGCAAAGAGTTGTAAACTCTGTGAGAGCTCATTGTTTAAAAGGGTGTGGCACTTCTCCATTTGCTCTCTCTTTTTCCTGCTCCAGTCATGTAGGACATGCCAGTTTCCCCTTCACCTTCTGCACTGATTGTAAGTTTCCTAAGGCCTCCCTAGCCATGCTTCCTCTACTGTTGGTAGAAATGTGAGTCAATGAAATCTCTTTTCTTCATAAATTGCCCAGTCTCAGGTAGTTCTTTATAGTAATGCAAGAATGGACTAATACTAGGTGTATTATTGAATTAAAAAAGAATTGCTTTTTATGTAAGCATATGTAATTCAATAAGTTTAGAGAAAGAAAAATGTTTGCTCATTATTATTATAAAAATGCACTATTTGAGGCAATTAAGACCATTAGACAGTTTTCAAATACATAAATAATGGGAGTGGGGTAAATTGCCATGTTTGTAAACTTAACCTAATTACATCTACTATCATAGCTTGCCTGTCTGCACAGTATTTCCTTCTTATCATTTGAATAAATTGAGCTCTTAACTTCCTGACATTGTGCAACATTTGAAATTGAACACCACTCTGTTGTGGGTTTGTCTTATTTTGGTATGGCCTGGTGGTGTGTGTGTGTCTATGTGTATGTGTACATATGTGTGTGTTTGTGTGTGTGAGACAGATACATATAGATAATGAAAGAGCATATGTGTAACCAGACAAAGAATCCAGGCAGCTGAGTAGAGGCATTGACAAGAGTGAAACATCCTATCTTTGATATGATTTCTAATACAATCTATAGAGTTTTTATCAGTTTCTTTTGAGTGACCTTAATTGTAACCATCACTAGACAGTTCTATTAAATAATAAGCATTTGGGGGGAAAGCATTTGCTGCTTAAAGATCTATATAGTCTAGAAAGCCAAGTGCTATGCAAGGGATGAGATTGATTGTGGGCCCTGCCTTAATTTTGTCTAATGAATCCAGCTTATAATTATTCTCAGCAATTCATCATCTTACATTGAGTATATTAATAAGACAACTTTATAAACACATTGATCTGGGATGGAATCTGGGTGGGAAACTTGCAAATTATTGGAAAGAAAGACTGTCTCACTATCTTTTGTAATAGTTTTATATTAAAATATGAGAAATTAATGTAGAAAACTGAGGAGGAGGGTCCCATGCTGTTTACAGCAATCCTAAATTAGGGAGCAAAACAAAAAATTATTAAATAACATACTGTCAAAGTTAGCTTTGTGAAGCGCTTATGTCACCTTTCTTCCACTAATCACAGCTGAAAGTATATTCAGAAATTTTGGAATATTCCATTTATCTAAGAAGCCTTCCAAAACACTGAGTCTAACATTTGATTTACATAACATTGTGCGAATGTTATATAAATATTTGAATTTGATTTGCAGTGATGGGTTAGTTTGAAATTATTTCCTTCAAAATGACCAGAAAATTGTTTTAATCCCCATCTCAGTCAGTCACTAAAACTTCATCTGAGATCATCCTTACTGTTACATATAATCAAGATCAAAGTTACTAGTTTTCCATGGAACCTCAACACATATGGAATAGTTGGCCTCATCCTGGAAACTAATCTTGCTCCTTAGTTTTCCACTCTGGACACTAGGCGAAGTATTAAACCGCCTCTCAAATCGTCATTCCTTTGAAAAATGACAATAACTAAGTCCACTTCATAGTTTCATGTTGAAAACAGCATTAGATAGTCTACATAAGGCTTCTACTAAGATATTTGTAGAATACTTGGCTTTTTCCAGATTAGTTGGAATAACTAAAATCCTTTTTCCAGATTAGTTGGGATAACTAAAACCCTTTGTTGCCATATGCCAGTGGCATATGGCAAGAAAGATTTGCTTGACATTCTTGTGGTTTGCTCACAGATGCTAAGTCTTATTCTTCTCTACCTGTTGTATTCACTCAAGGAGCAGTCCTTATCTGGGACATGCCATTCTCATGAGATAGAACCTTATGATGAGTTCCTTCTTTGTGGTATATGCCACTTTTGACCCTGTATCACTGGCGAAACCTAGACATTTAGACGTGTGTCACAGGCATAATCATCAAATTATATAAAATAAGATAGTCATAGTATCTACCACAATGTTCAGTTACTTATTATCATTGGTATTGCTAAGAAGTACTATGTAAATAAAAGAATGACCAAATGTTTACCATTCTGTAACTCATGAGATATACGGAATAAATCAGAGTGCTGTCATGAACTTTGTGTCTAAGATCTGATGATACAGGTGCCATATGATAACCCACTACACAACTTTGTTTTTCAGTCAAGATAATAGGTAAGTGAATATCAGATATTAATGATGCAAATATGCTTAAGAAAAAAAATCCTCAAAATTATTTGGAATATGAGAGTCCATGAGATAGAAGAGGGCTTTCATAGCTATGAATGTTATATGAAACTCTGAAATGTTCTCCTGGGGATGGAAAAATAACTCATTCCTTCATTATTCATTCTCTACATATAAAATGAGAATTCATAACATGCAAAACAGAGACCTCCGGAAAAGTTTCCATCTTCATAGGGGTGACGGATAGGGGTGCACACTTACTAGAGTTCACATAAAGTGTTAATACTAAAATAATATGTAGAAAATATGTGATTTGAATAAGTTTTGAAAATCAAGTATATATCAAGGACAAGCTCCTTCCAAATCAAGCAGGAAACTCCTCTTCAAGCTGGAGTTTCTTGTATTAAGAATATTTCATTCTCATTCTGTAACATTCTTTATATATATATATAAATATATATATATATATATATATATATATATATATACATACATCCTTTAAGTTCTGGGTACATGTGTAGAATCTGCAGTTTTGTTACATAGGTATACATGTGCCATGGTGGTTTGCTGTATCCACCCCGTCATCTACATTAGGTATTTCTCCTAATGCTATCCCTCCCCTGTCCTCCTGCCCTTAATAATTATTTAAAGTGTGGGAATTTGTATCCATTAACTATCTTAACTATCTTGATATTATTTTTATTTATTTATTTATTTTTTGAGACAGAGTATCGTTCTGTCGCTCAGGCCAGAGTGCAGTGGAGAAATCTCGGCTCACTGCAGTCTCTACCTCTGGGGTTCAAGCAATTCTCCTGCCTTAGCCTCCCAAGTAGCTGGGACTGCAGGTGTATGCCACCATGCCTGGCTAATTTTTGTATTTTTAGTAGAGATGGAGTTTCACCGTGTTGGCCAGGCTGGTTTAGACCTCCTGATCTTGTGATCTGCCTGCCTTAGCCTCCCAAAGTGTTGAGATTACAGGAGTGAGTCACCACGCCTGGCCAAGATTATCTATTTTTTATTTACCTGAAAATATTTGTTCTCTCTCCAATGTGAATATACACAGACACTACAGTTTTGACTATATCAGCTTCCACTTTTTAGTAAAACTTAAATGTATTAGGTGACTAGAGCAACAGCAGTGTTCTAGTTTATATATAGTATATGGATATGGCATAATATCATTCCTTAGCTGGTATCTGTCTGAATAGCCATATCTACCAAATCTATTGTTTGTCCTAAGTATATAACCAGTTTAATAGGGTGATTTGTTTAAAACAAAAAAATTTTGATGTTTCTATTTTTAAAGCGGTGTATTATGAAATTTTGAAGGCATGCTGCAGATGGAAGAGTGTTGAATAGCATTGATCAGAAACAATTAAGTCATCCAGCAATGAATCTGTGTATGACACAGGTATCATCAGACCATAGACACAAAGTTCATGATACTATCTTATCATATGGAATGTATTTCAGAAGAACATTCTTCTATTCTAAGGAGCTTACAATCCATCATTACATGTCTTATAATTTGATATCACCATTTATGCCATATCTCTTCTCCTCCAAAGATGTAATGATTTTTTAAACATCATTAATAAAAATTAAGTTGGTATTTTCCAAATTGGAAGAAGATTAAATTTGGTAATTTGACCTGCATATAGAGTGCAATGACCCTTGATTCTTGCTACTTCTAGCAAAACGGGAGGGATGATTCTTAGGATTTTTTTTTTACAAGTTATGAGAATGGCAGATGGCTTGCCTCCTGGTATGTAGTGCTTACTATCACACAGGAGAATCCCAATAAAAGATTACCATGTATGCTGAACATAATAAACAGAAAACAAGAAACAGAATAAGGGTAGAGTTGGCTTTTCTTTTAAAGAGGAAATTAGAAATTTAGAAGGCATGCTGCAATGGAAGAGTGTTGAATAGCATTTATCAGAAACAATGCCTATCGTATTGAACAAGAGTAATATATTAGTTGGACCATAAATATGTAAAATGCATTTGGCTAGAAAATACGTATTGTATAATCAAAGAGTTAGACTTACATGGTCCGTAATTTTTTCTGTGTTTAGTAAACATGAAATATATCAATTTAGAGGATTTAGCCCATAGTTTCTTTGTCAGATAAATATGAAGAGGAGATCTAGAGGAGACTCTGTATTCCTAAAACCAGAGAAATTCATTGTGCTAAGAACATAGCTGAAGTCTGAACAAACGGGCAAACATTTCTGCTAAGAATAAAATGGTGAGGACAGGCTGTCATTGCTGGATGACTTCATGAAGGGACTCCTTCCTCATACCACCATTATTATGAAGATTACAACATACCATATTCAAATACAGTTTATCATAATACAACAGTGCACTCATTTATTGACTGTGCTATGATTATCATCCCTGTACTTTGTACATCTAACTCAAGACCATATAGAGCATACAGCTTAAGAAAACAGATTCTGGGAAGGCCAGAAACTATGCTCTGTGGCTTTAATACTCAATGCAACTAAGCCTGCATCTAAAAGACAAGGGACACCAAAACTTAATGTGAAGAATGAAGTCTAGAGGTGTTCTCAGAAAGATAATTTAAATTCAAGTTCCTTTTAGGATATCATAAAAATGGGGAAGGTTCTCTGGAATACGACTTAATCTGTGTTTCCTTGACAAATTTGTGCACTAAATCATATTCAATGGCTTAAAAAATAAAGGAGGGGGATATATTTTTACTCCTATGTATTGGTAGAGGATATCAATACTAATTATCTGTTACACATTTCTGAGATCACTTATATATGTATTATTTTTTCGTAAATTGAATTTAAAATTTCTCTCTTATGATAGCAATTTTTCTTCCTGATTTTATTCAAAACTTTTCTCCCTCTCCATATTTCGAGTTTCTCATGAATTCCTAGTTTATGTAAAAGGTAATAATCCAAACAATAGCTATGCAAAGTGCATCTTTTCTTACTTTTCTAGCTTGTGAAGGCCTTTATTTTGAGAAATTACCACCATACACTTCTATTAATTTTGCTTCAACTTTTCCAGCCTTTTCAACTATCTTTGATTGGAGGATGATGAAATGACATTACTCTGAAATTAAACAGAAAAATCAGATATGCCAAGTCTCTTCTGGGATAGAATGTAGTATATGGGGAACAAGAAGTTATAGGAAAAAAAAGCAAGCATAGTCAAGATTACAGGATTTTTTTGGGGGGGCTTCTTAAAAAGCACTTTAAAATGGAGAGTAATTCTCATTAAAAAAAATATTGTTCCATGGAATTATAGAATGTTAAATAGACTAAACTAGAATATCCGGGCCAACACTCTCATTTAAGAGATGAGATAACTTTGTCTCAGAAAAAGGAGCAGTGCCTTTGTGAAACACATGGCTAATTTGTGCAGCACTAAAATGAAAACTTCAGTTTCCTGATTACACACAGTTATTAATATGGTAGTTGCACTAACAACAGCATGAGCCATATTAAACATTTGTTTCTAATTACATGTAGATACACTGTTTCCTTGTATCCCAATATTATTCTTTTTTAAAATAAAAAGGGAAAACAAATAAATCTACTTGTATATGTAAGTATATAGAAAGTATGTATTTTTTCTCCTTAACAGTCACCTTTACAAATACAGATACTCTTCAACTTATGATGTGGTCATGTTCATATAAACCTATTTTAAGTTAAAAGTATCTTAAATGAAAAACACATTTAATATACTTAACATACCAATCATCATAGCTGAGCCTAACCAGCTTTAAACGTGATCAGAATACTTGGATTAGACTGGCTGGTTGGGAGCTGCAGCTTGTCAGAGTATCATACTGTATATTCTAATTTAGGAGAAGATCAAAATTCAAAAATTTAAGTACAGTTTCCATTAAATGCTATTGCTTTCACACCATTACAAAGTCAAAAAATCATAAATTAGATTATTAAGTAGGAGACTGCCTGCATAATTGTTTCAGTGTTAATCTTTTGTTCTATTTTACATATTCACGTTTCTTGAATACTCCTATTTTTGGATCCCATTCTTGAAATTGTTAGCTTCAATATATAAATCAGTTATCTAATATTATTTAAGTATCCCCTGTGTAGTCACAGTTACCCTATATGATTTCTGTTCTCATTTTATAGGTAGGAACATTATATAAAGCAAGATCAACAATAAATATTCTTGAGTCTCATGTAACCAACAAAAGGGGTAATGTTTGCTTAATGTCTGTTAGCCTGAAATAATTTTACCCACTTTCTGTACCTGATTTACTTTCAGCTGTTCTTCAGGAATAATTTCAAGCCGTAGTGGCTTCAAGTGACTTCCTCTGAACCCCAAAATATAAAGCCACACGTATAATACCTCTCTGTGTGCCGCAGAATACCTCACATATATCTCCTTTGCTTTGGATACATTACCCTTACTGTACAGTTCTCTATTGAATTTTTTGTGTTTTTCTGTTTCTGATTTGTTTTGATTTATAGTAAATAATAAATACTTGCTAAATGGCTTGGCCATAACTTTGACTTTAGACTGCAGAAGTTGTCTACATTTCTCCTCTGGTATAGTCCTCCAAATATATGTAACCCAACAGATTTGAGTTTTAACATTACTTTCATATGAAATATAAACTATGATTTTCTTCCAGAAAACCAAGCAAGATTACAAATTTTATACAACTTTCCCATTTGGAGATACCACTGAAATGCTCATAAATTCTATCAAGTTTGGGGAAAAAACAAAGTCCCTGTAACATTTCAGAATTCATTCTGTATTTTGTCATTACTGGGACTATTTTCATCCTTGTCTTTTATAAGTGAAAAAAGTAGCCCTCATTCTTCAGAAGCATAACAAGGGAGAAATGTATTTATTCTTCCATCTAATCTGTGATTAATAAAGATCCATACTCCTCTTATTTTTGAAATGAATAATTTTAGTACCCATACTTTTTAATCTTCTCTATGCTTGTTCCAATTTTTATATCATTCATTACTTCAGAAAGACATGACAATAAAAAACAAACTAAAAATTTCTTCAGTGTGTGTATATATTAGCCTATCAAGACATGTGTGACTGTGCCATTACTAAGAAGCATTTCATGCAAATTAGCATGAGCCTTGGTCTTCTCAAAGAAACTATTCCCTGAAGCCTTTTATTTTTCAGCCATAGAAACCAACTTACTGAACCCACAGAATATGTAGAGTTGTCACTAACAAGTATGAATTGAAAACTGTGAATTTCTACTTTGGAAACAAGTTTGAAGGATAAGAATCATAGAGTCGATAAAGTGTTTCTATAGTCTTTTAGTAATTATGCAGTTTTTCCAGAACGGAATATACAGAACTATTTTTCAAATAAGAGGTAGTTGAAAACTGCCAAATAGATTTGAGGCTTCCTCTTGGCTTTGTCAATTTAATGATTAATTATTTGAATATAATAACCAACAGTCAGTCTATTGACTGGTGACTCTCATATCATTAGTAATAACAATGAAAAAGCCTTAAAATCATACTGCCTGCCACTGAAGCCCCATTCTTCTCATTAGTGGATCTGTGACATTTTCTTTTCTGTTATGATCCTCATTTCATGTGTGTGTAGTATAAATGCTAATGGAACGGATGTTACAAGTGATGTCCTTGCTTACACTTCTAAGATATGGTAAAAGATTCCCATCCATAACCTAGAAGAGTTAGACTTGTGTCTTACCACTCTCAATTTTATTTGCTCTTTAGAGTTGAATTTTTCAACATCTTATAGAAGCTTGTCCTAATTTCATACTTTTGGCTTAACTGTATCTTTGCTTCCTGAATCTATAGCCTCAATATATACCCTCACAAACTTTTATTATTATTTTTAAAATTGTTAGCTTTTATTTTAAGTTCAAGGGTACATGTGCAGGTTTTTTGTATAGATAAACTCACTTCATGAGGGTTTGTTGTACAGATTATTTTGTCACCCAGGTACTCAGCCTATTAGCCATTAGTTTTTTTGTTTGTTCATTTTTTTTCTGGTCCTCTCCCTCCTCCTATCCTCCTTGCTCTGGTAAGACCAAGTGTCTGTTCTTCTCCACCTTGTGTCTGTGTTTTCTCAAAATTTAGTTTCTACTTATAAGTGAGAACATGTAGTATTTGGTTTTCTGTTACTGCATGAGTTTGCTAAAGATAATCACCTCTAGCTCCATTCATGTTCTGGTAAAAGACCTGATCTCATTCCTTTTTCTTAATGGCTGCATAGTATTCCAGAATGTTTATGTACCACATTTTCTTCATCCAGTCTATTACTGTATTACTCCATTCTAGCAGTGTTACTAAAAATGTTACCTCATACTGGGTAATTTATATAGAAAATAGTTTTAGTTAACTCAAAGTTCCACAGGTTATACAGGTAGCAAGAGACCTCAGGAAACTTACAATCATTGTAGAAGGCAAAGGGGAGGCAAGCACCATCCTCATATGGTGGAGCAGGAGAGAAAGGGGTTGAGGCAGGAAGTGAAAAACACTTTCAAACAACCAGATCTTGTTAAAACTCACTATCATGAGAACAGCAAAGGGAAAATCCTATCCCATAATTACCTCCCACCAGGCCCCTCCTTCAACACATAAGTATTATAATTCAACATGAGATTTGTGTGGGAAAACAGAGCCAAACAATGTCATTCCACCCTGGCCTCTCCCAAATCTCATGTCCTTATCATTTTTAAAATATGATCATGCCTTCCCAACAGTTCCCCAGAGTGTTAACTCATTCCAGCATTAACTCAAAAGTCCAAGTCCAAAGTCTCATCTGAGACAAGGCAAATCCCTTCCACCTATGAGTCTGTAAAATTAAAAAGAAGTTAGCTATTTCAAAGGTAATATGTGGGCACAGGCATTGGGTAAATGCTCCTGTTCCAAAAAGGAGAAATTGGCCAAAACAAGGGGACTACAGGCCCTAGCAATTCCAAAACCCAGAAGGGCAGTCATTAAATAACATAGCTTTAAATATTTTACAGGCTCATAGGTGGAAAGGAGTTGCCTTGTCTCAAATGAGATTTTGGACTTGGACTCTTCAGTTAATGTTGGAAAGAGTTAAAACTGGAAAATTATTGGAAAGACATGATTATGTTTTATAATGTGAGAAGGACATGAGATTTGGGAGGGGCCAGAGATGGAATGATATGATTTGGCTCTATGTTCCCAACTAAATCTCGTGTTGAATTATAATACCTACAATCTTTTTTGAAACCATGTCTCATGTCCAGGCCACATTGATGCAAGGGGTGGGCTCCCAAGGACAGAGCACCTGGGGAAAAAAAAAAAGGCGTTTATGAATTCTGCTGCAGGAGGCTTAAACGTACCTGTCCAGCAGCTCTGAATGAACAACGAATCTCACAGCTCAGCACTTGAACTCTAAAGGACAGACTGACTCCTCAAGCAGCTCCCTGACCCCCGTATATCCAAAGAGTCACCTCATAAAGGAGAGCTCAGACTGACATCTGGCAGGTATCCTTCTGGGACAAAGATAGCAGAAGAAGAAACTGGCAGCAACCCTTACTGTTCTGTAGCCACTGCAGGTGATCCCCAGGCAAGCAGGGCCTGGAGTGGATCTCAGCAGTCCTATAGCAGAGGGGCTAGACTGTTAGAAGGAAAACTAAGAAACAGAAAGAAATAACTTCATCATCAACAAACTGGCCGTCCACTCAGAGACCCAATCTGAAAATCAACAACTACAAAGATGACAGGTGGATAAATCCACAAAGATGGGAAGAAACCAGCACAAAAAGGATGAAAACACCCGAAACCAGAACGCCTCTCCTTTTACAAGGGATCGCAGCTCCTCACCAGCTTAGTCTTGACTTCTAATTTGATTGTGCTATAGTGAAAGAGAGTGGTTGTTATAGTTTTAGGTGTTTTACATTTGCTTAATAGAATTTCGTGTCCAATTATGTAATCAATTTTATAGTGTGTGACATGTGGTAGTAAGAAAAATGTATATTTTCTTGTCAATCTGTTTCAGTTCTTTGTAGATTCTGGATATCAGCCCTTTGTCAGATGGGTAGACTGCAAAAATTTTTTCCCATTCTGTTGGTTGCCGATTCACTCTAATGACTGTTTCTTTTGCTGTGCAGAAGCTGTGGAGTTTGATTAGGTCCCATTTGTCTATTTTGGCTTTTGTTGCCAATGCTTTTGCTGT
>PVKV010016910.1:0-49332 GCA_004027835.1 Alouatta palliata | reverse complement strand
CTCTGCCGGGTTTTGGTATCAGGATGATGTTGGTCTCATAAAATGATTTGGGAAGGATTCCCTCTTTCTGGATTGTTTGGAATAGTTTCAGAAGGAATGGTACCAGCTCCTCTTTGTATGTCTGGTAGAATTCAGCTGTGAACCCATCTGGACCTGGGCTTTTTTTGGGTAGTAGGCTCTTAATTGCTGCCTCAACTTCTGACCTTGTTATTGGTCTATTCAGGGTTTTGACTTCTTCCTGATTTAGGCTTGTGAGGATGCAAGTGTCCAGGAATTTATCCATTTCTTCCAGGTTTACTAGTTGATGTGCATAGAGTTGTTTGTAATAATCTCTGATGATGGTTTGAATTTCTGTGGAATCTGTGGTGATATCTTATTGCATCTATTTGATTATTTTCTCTTTTCTTTTTTATTAATCTGTCTAGTGGTCTGTCCATTTTGTTGATCTTTTCAAAAAACCAGCTACTGGATTTATTGATTTTTTTGGAGGGTTTTTGTGTCTCTATCTCCTTCAGTTCTGCTCTGATCTTAGTTATTTCTTGTCTTCTGCTAGGTTTTGAGTTTTTTTGATCTTGCTCCTTTAGCTCTTTCAATTTTGATGATAGGGTGTCAATTTTAGATCTCTCCTTGCTTCTCATGTGGGCATTTATTGCTATATATCCTCCTCTAGAGACTGCTTTAAATGTGTCCCAGAGATTCTGGTATGTTGTGTCTTCGTTCTCGTTGGTTTCAAAGAACATCTTTATTTCTGCCTTCATTTCATTGTTTATCCAGTCAACATTCAAGAGCCAGTTGTTCAGTTTCCATGAAGCTGTGCAGTTATGAGTTAGTTTCTGCATTCTGAGTTCTAACTTAATCGCACTGTGGTCTGAGAGGCTGTTTGTTATGGTTTCCGTTCTTTTGCATTTGCTGAGGAGTGATTTACTTCCAATTATGTGGTCAATTTTAGAGTAGGTGTGACGTGTTGCTGAGAAGAATGTATATTCTGTGGATTTGGGGTGGAGAGTTCTGCAAATGTCTATTAGGTTTGCTTGATCCAGGTCTGAGTTCAAGTCCTGGATATCCTTGTTAACTTTCTGTCTCGTTGATCTGTCTAATATTGACAATGGGATGTTCAAGTCTCCCACTATTATTGTGTGGGAGTCTAAGTCTCTTTGTAAGTCATTAAGAACTTGCCTTATGTATCTGGGTGCTCCTGTATTGGGTGCGTATATATTTAGGATCGTTAGCTCTTCTTGTTGCATTGATCCTTTTACCATTATGTAATGTCCTTCTTTGTTTCTTTTGATATTTGTTGGTTTAAAGTCTATTTTATCAGAGATGAGAATTGCAACTCCTGCTTTTTTTGCTCTTCATTTGCTTGGTAAATCTTCCTCAATCCCTTTATTTTGAGCTTTTGTGTATCTTTGCATGGGAGATGGGTTTCCTGGATACAGCACAGTGACTGGTTTTGGCTTTTTATCCAGTTTGCCAGTCTATGTCTTTTGACTGGGGCATTTAGCCCATTTACATTTAGCATTAATATTGTTATTTGTGAATTTGAACCTGCCATTTTGATGCTAGCTGGCTGTTTTGCCAGTTAGTTGATGCAGTTTTTTCATTGTGTTGCTGCTCTTTGCCATTTGGTATGTTTTTGGAGTGGCTGGTACTGGTTGTTCCTTTCTATGTTTAGTGCCTCTTTCAGGAGCTCTTGTAAAGCAGGCCTGGTGATGATGAAATCTCTGAGTACTTGCTTGTTTACAAAGGATTTTATTTTTCTTTCACTCGTGAAGCTTAGTTTGGCTGGATATGAAATTCTGGGTTGAAAGTCCTTTTCTTTAAGGATGTTGAATATTGGCCCCCACTCTCTTCTGGCTTGTAGGGTTTCTGCTGAGAGATCTGCTGTGAGTCTGATGGGCTTCTCTTTGTGGGTAGCCTGACCTTTCTCTCTGGCTGCCCTTAACATTTTCTCCTTCATTTCAACCCTGGTGAATCTGACGATTATGTGCCTTGGGGTTGCTCTTCTTGAGGAATATCTTTGTGGTGTTCTTTGTATTTCCTGGACTTGAATATTGGCCTGCCTTCCTAGGTTGGGGAAGTTCTCCTGGATAATATCCTGAAGAGTATTTTCCAGCTTGGATTCATTCTCTCCGTCACATTCAGGTACACCTATCAAACGTAGATTAGGTCTTTTCACATAGTCCCATATTTCTTGGAGATTTTGTTCATTCCTTTTTACCCTTTTTTCTCTCTCTTGCCTTCTAATTTTATTTCATTGAGTTGATATTCAATCTCTGATATCCTTTCTTCTGCTTGGTCTATTCGGCTGTTGAAACTTGTGTATGCTTCGCAAAGTTCTTGTGTTGTGTTTTTCAGCTTCATCATTTCACTTATATTCCTCTTTAAGTTTGTTATTCTCGTTAGCATTTTGTCAAATCGGTTCTTAGTTTCTTTGCATTGGGTTAGAACATGTTTTTTTAGCTCACTGAAGTTTCCTATTACCCACCTTCTGAAGCCTGATTCTGTCATTTCATCACACTCATTGTCCATCCAGCCTTGTTCCTTTGCTGGTGAGGAGTTGTGATCACTTGTAGGAGGAGAGGCGTTCTGGTTTCGAGTGTTTTTCTCCTTTTTGCGCTGGTTTCTTCCCATCTTTGTGGATTTATCTATGTGTGGTCTTTGTGGTTGGTGATTTTCAGATGGGATCACTCACTGGATGTCCAGTTTGTTGATGACGAAGTTATTTCTTTCTGTTTCTTAGTTTTCCTTCTAACAGTCTGGTCCCTCTGCTGCAGGACTGCTGAGGTCCACTCCTGGCCCTGCTTGCCTGGGGATCACCTGCAGCGGCCTCCGTGCTTTCACTGAGAGCTGCAATCCTCAGCTGCTCCTAATCGGCCATCTTGGATCCTTCTCCCAAATTTCTTATTCTTTTACCAATTTTAATGTTACATGATCTTACAAATGTGCCATGTAGGGACCGTGGAACAGCTATCCGACCCTGCTAAACATGTATTCTACCTACATTCTGATTAAGTTTACAATTTTATTTATAAAAGTTTAGTGATAAAATTATAATACTCATATTTAGATATAAGACAATACATTTTGTAAAAATATGAATTTTATGTATCTATAAATAGTACATATTTTATGTCTCAGAACTTCCTTTTATGATGGTTATTTTTAGCTTTGGGTTGGCTTTAGTTGAATGTTGACTTTAACACTTGGGTACTGGGTGTTTAAGCAGAATCTATCTTTCGTGAACTTCTGGTACAAACTGTCTCATAATTTTCGCAGTCATGTTGTACTCTAAGTAATGAGGTGATGACCCTCATCAGGGGGCATCCCTAGTATGCAGAGTAGCTAATTATGGTGATGGGTATCATGGTACTATCTTTATTTCCATCAGCTGAGCCGGGATTTCTGTCAAGGATATCATATACACTGAAAACAAAACAAAGACTGAAAACACCTCATAGGAGTCAGATATAAGAAACCCAGTATGTCAAATCCAGAGAGATAAATCATTTGACGATTGTTACAAAACCAGAGGTGGGTGAGAAAACATAAATCCAAAGAACCAAGAATTAGTAGGAGATCCACTTCAGGAGTTAAGAATTCAAGCATTTAAAGGACTGGGAATCAAAAGAGAAAATACTTTCCTTTTATATGGCACTAATCCTAAAGAAAACAAATTTCTTTGCCTTGTTGCCATGTTAGTATGTTATTGACAGGAAAAATCCATGTCCCCCATCTCTTTGGCTAATTTGTAGTAGTGTCTCACAAAATGTCACTATTATATCTCTTCTTTTATTGTGAATCAGATACTCATGTCTTCTACCTTCACTCTATCCAGATTCCTTTCTTTGAGTTGAGTGTCTCTATAGGACAGATTATACTACAGTAATGAACAATCCATAAACTTAGTGGTTTATTTATTTTTAAAATTCATTTATTGTACTTTAAGTTCTGGGGTACATGTGCAGAACTTTGTTACATAGGTATACACATGCCATGGTTGTTTGCTGCATCCATCATCCCATCATCTGCATTAGGTATTTCTTCTAATGCTATCTCCCCCCAATCTCCCCATCCCCTACTATTCCTCCCTTAGCCCCCGACCCCCTGACAAGCTCTGATTTGTGATGTTCCCCGCCCTGTGTCCATGTGTTCTTATTGTTCAACACCCATTTATGAGTGAGAACATGCGGTGTTTGGTTTTCTGTTCTTGTGTTGGTTTACCGAGAATGATGGTTTCTAGCTTCATCCATGTCCCTGCAAAGGGCATGAACTCATCCTTTTTTTGTGGCTGCATAGTATTCCATGATGTATATGTACCACATTTTCTTTATCCAGTATCATTGATGGGCATTTTGGTTGGTTCCAAGTCTTTGCTCTTGTTAACAGTACCACAATAAACATACGTGTGCATGTGTCTTTATAATAGAATGATTTATAATCCTTTGGGTATATATCCAGTAATGGGATTGCTGGGTCAAATGGTATTTCTATTTCTAGATCCTTGAGGAATCGCCACACTGTCTTCCACAATGGTTGAACTCATTTACACTCCCACCAACAGTGTAAGAGTGTTCCTGTTTCTCCATATCCTCTCCAGCATCTGTTGTCTCCTGATTTTTTAATGATTGCCATTCTAACTGGCGTGAAATGGTATCTCAATGTGGTTTTGATTTGCATTTCTCTAATGATCAGTGATCATGAGCTTTTTTTCATATGTTTTTTGGCTGTATAAAGGTCTTCTTTTGAAAAGCATCTGTTCATATCCTTTGCCCACTTTTTGATGGGGTTGTTTTTTTCTTGTAAATTTGCTTAAAACTTAGTGGTTTAATTTTAAAAAGTGGTTTTAAAAAATCTGCTTACTTAGTTTTTATGTTCTATTAGGTGTCTGCCTCTGTGGTAACACTCAGGACCCAGGCTGATAGAAAACCTGCCATCTTATAGCTACAGCACCTGGAATACATGAATTCTTCAATCACCACAGCAGGAAAACAGATACTGGGGAATAATATTTGGACTTTTCACTGCCTGCACAGAAGTGATACATGTCACTTGATTACATAACTGACATATGCATTACCTTATATATTAGTTCATTTTCACACTGCTATAAAGAACCGTCTGAAGGCTGGGTGATTTATAAAGAAAAGAGGTTTAATGGACTCACAGTTACACATGGCTGAGGAGGCCTCAGGAAACTTACAATCATAGCTGAAGGTGAAGGGGAAGCAAGACACGTCTTACATAGGGGCAGGAGAGAGAGGGCAAGGGGGGAACTGCCAAATACTTTAAAACCATCAGATCCCATGAAAACTCACTCATTATCATGAGAACCACATGGAGAAACTACCCGCATGATCCAACCACCTCCCATCAGGTCCCTCCCTTGACACATGGAGATTAGAATTTGAGATGAGATTTGGGTGAGGACACAGAGCCAAACCATATCACCTCACATACTCATCATTTTGTGGTGAGAAGAATTTACATCCACTCTCTTAGCATTTTTCAAGAATATGATGTATTGTTATTTTTTTTATTGCGTTTTAGGTTTTGGGGTACATGTGAAGAACATGCAAGAGTGTTGCATACGTACACACATGACAGTGTGATTTGCTGCCTTCCTCCCCATCACGTATATCTGGCATTTCTCCCCATGCTGTCTCTCTGCAACTCCCCACCCCCCCCAGCTGTCCCTACCCTATTTCCCTCTGACAGACCCCAGTGTGTGATGCTCCCCTCCCTGTGTCCATGTGTTCTTATTGTTTACCCACCTATGAGTGAGAACATGCAGTGTTTGATTTTCTGTTCTTGTGTCAGTTTGCTGAGAATGATGGTTTCCAGGTTCATCCATGTCCCTACAAAGGATATGAACTCATCGTTTTTGATGGCTGCATAATATTCCATGGTGTATATGTGCCACATTTTCCCTGTCCAGTCTATCATCGATGGACATTTGGGTTGGTTCCAGGTCTTTGCTATTGTAAACTGGTGCTGCAATGAACATTTGTGTGCATGTGTCCTTATAGTAGAATGATTTATAATCCTTTGGATACATACCCAGTAATGGGATTGCTGGGTCAAATGGAATTTCTATTTCTAGATCCTTGAGGAGTCGCCACACTGTCTTCCACAATGGTTGAACTAATTTACACTCCCACCAACAGTGTAAGAGTGTTCCTATTTCTCCACATCCTCTCCAGCATCTGTTGTCTCCAGATTTCTTAATGATCGCCATTCTAACTGGCGTGAGGTGGTATCTCAATGTAGTTTTGATTTGCATTTCTCTAATGACCAGTGATGATGAGCATTTTTTCATGTTTGTTGGCCTCATGTATGCCTTCTTTTGTAAAGTGTCTGTTCTATTAAGTACAGTTGCCATACTCTACAATAGATCATTCGACTGTATTCCTCCTATTTAAGTGGCATTTTGCGGCCTTTGACCAACATCTTCCCAGGCCTTGGTCACCATCATTCCACTCTCTGCTTTGATGAAATCACCATTTTTAGATGCCACATATCAGCGAGGTCATGCGGTATTTGTCTTTCTATGCCTGGCTTATTTCACTAAGCATCTTTCTTTTTGATCCACTTATCTTTATGTGCCATACTCACAAGTGCTTTTTTAAAAAATTTTCTTTCTTGTTTATTAATATTTTGTTTTGAAACAATTTAAACTTACAGAAAAGTTGCAGATATGGTACAAAGCAGTTTCTTTTTCCTGAGGTGTTTGGGAGTAAGTTGCCTATGTGTTGCTCCTTTGTCCCCTAATATGTGTGTTTACTACTAGTAAGAACTTTTTCCTATAAACCAACCACCACCTGCAAAATCAGGACATTAACATTGATACATTACTATCATTCAATCTTCAGACATACTCAAATTTTTCCAGATGTCTCAAAGATGTTGTTTACAGCAAAAGAATCCAATTTGGAATCATGAGTTTCTTTTCCCTGTCTTGTCTTCCCAGAGTCCCTCACTCTGGCCCAATTCTCAGGCTTTCCTTGACTTTCATTACCTTGACACTTTTGAAGATTACAGACCAGTTACTTTTTACTGTGTTTTTCAATTTGCATTTGTTTCATGTTTCCCCTTTATTAGATTCAAGTTGTACGTTTTGGCAGGAATATCACATAAGCGATCTTGTGTTCTTATCACATGCCATTAGCAGACGCAGATTCTGATTTCTTCACTTTACTTACTTGAATGAGATGATATGTGCCATGCTTCTCCACCACAAAGTCATTCTTTTTCCATTTGTATTTAATAAGTATCATGGGAATGTACTTTGGAACTACATATATATCCATTATCAAACTTTCAATTTATTTATTGATTAATTCATATCAAGAATGTATATGTTTTCCATTTTATTCAATGGATTATAACTTGTTGCCATCATTGTTTATTTTCATAATAAAATTGTACTGGATTTGAACAGTGAATGTCTCGTCAGCTAGGCTTCTATGTCTGTTTGACATGTCTTTATCTTTCTTTGAGCTATTCCTTTTTTAGGACAAGTTATTCCAGATTCATCTTGTACTTTTTCTGCCTCAGCACTGGAATCTACCATTTCTCCAAAGAGTCCTGGTTCCTTTTGAGTAGAGCGTATGTACTTAGAAGCCATGATCTAGGCATTTGGTATGTGCATTGCTATTTGTGTTGCTGTTCCTAGGTGCTATCAGGGGACAGTTAGGAATATATGTATGTATGTATGCACATATACATATGCATATGTTTACATGTAGATTCATTCACATATATAATCCAGTATGCATATATATATGCACACACATAATTTATGTACATGTATATAATGTATACAGTCAGCCCTCTGTATCAGCAGGGAACTGATTCCAGGACCCACCACAGATACCAACATCCACAGATGGTCAAATCCCTTATATAAAATGGGGTCAATGCTCTGTATCTGCAGCTTTCACACCTGCAGATTCAAGCAATTGGATGGAAAATGTGTAGAGTTGGCTTCCTATATCCACCTGCTATTGTGAAACCCACAGAAAGCGGGGACCAACTGTATCTCTGTAATCTCCAAAAGTTCACACAGGTGCAGCACAGGGCTCATTCTGGTATTCTCCCTTTTCGTGTTTGTAACGCCCTTCTCTGACAGTGAGAAAACTATCTCTCATCATCCTTATTTCATCAGTCCCCAGTACACGATCAACTATTCACTGCTACCACCCCTTCTTTGTGTGCACACCCTCTTTGTGTCTAACACTCACATTGGCCATCACCTCTGTGAGAATGCCTTTTCCACTCTGCTCAGGCTTGAAGCTCACCGTAAACCTCCTTCCATGCGGATGTCTTCTTCACCCTGCTCAGGCTTTGCCACCCTGTACCCAATTCCCTACCCACCCCATCTGTGTCTCCCATGTGAATGCCCTCTGATACCCATGCCTGGCCACTCTCCATGTAGACTCTGTCCTCTTCCTCCTCAAACTCTGACAGCACTCACCAGGATGCTCCCTACCCTCCTCCAAGAGGATACTTTTCTCACCCACCTGGGTTCAGACCCAGGCAGCCCACCTAGGCAGATGCTCTTCTTAGCTCAGCTCAGAGTTCAGTGCCCTCCACTGCACTACTGAGGCTCCCCTCAGCTCCGCATCAGTTACAGAGTCTGTCTTGCTCTGCCTACCTAAAGGCATTAGAAGCAAACTCTTCAATAAGGGAAGGAAAGAGAAGTGAAAGATCTCAGTTTCTTTTGAGACAAATTTATCATATCTGCTATGTTTCTTTCCATTTTTGCTCCCCCAGTTCTCTTCCTCCAGGCTATCACATGTCTGCGGACAAGTTTTACCCTGAATATCTGCCATGAGTAATTTTATACAATTGAAAAAGATTTACTGAGCAATATATCCTTAATTTGATCCTTGCCTTTAGGTAATGTAATTTGTTGAAAGATTTTATTGGCATCTATCCTAAAATTGCTTTTTGACTCTTAAGTTTTACTATTTGGCGTCTAGAAGCAATTGGTTTTTCAATCCTGCAAAGTTCCAATTCTTAAATTTTCCCATTTCCTTTCATTTCTACTTTCAAACTGGGAAATTCTTCCCTAGGCTTATTTCTTATATTATCTAGCCAAACATGACAATATCACTAAACAAACACTCCAACTTTATGTTTTCCCCTTGAGTGCCAGGTTCACTTAAATATGATCTACTTCCCAAGTAACATGGGTGACAGTTTTACTAAATATTTGGTCACTGTAAAACATGAATCACAACTTTGGGGCCTCTGATATTAGCTGTCTTGCCAGTGGCCATCTAACTGTGAAGTCAGTGTCACATATTTGAGTTGCTTTTTACAAAGGCTCCCAACATTGAGTATGGAAGTCTATATTAATCAGAGTAGTCTGGTTATGTTCTGATAACAAATGGTTTGATGTTTCAGTGTCTTAATACAACAAAAGTTGATTTCTTGATGGCATTTTATGTCCTATTCTGGTTGGAGGGGTGGATTGAAAGTCCTGCTTTGTATAGTCACTCAGGGACTCAGGCTGTCAAAGGTCCTGCCATTCTGTATCTACACTGTCTGAAATGACCACTCCCTAGTTGCTTCAGCAGGGAATAGAGGCTGAAGAAGCATGCATGGGCTTTTTATTGCCTCATATCAAACTTGATATACATCACTTACGGTCACATTTCAGTGGCCAGAATTAGTTATGTGGTCCCAGCCAACTGCAAAGGAGCAGAAAGTGCAGCCTTCTATGTGCCAAAAAGGAGAGACCAAGATACTGGCAAATGGTAGTACTATCTTGTACATATGCAATTCATTGGTTGATTCCAGTGGTGAGTCTCATTCTACCTTGTTATTATTTATGATGTGTCGTTTACACTAATTCAACAGACACTTTTGAGTTCGTATTGTGTCCTAGTACTCTTTTAGACACTGGGTATATCTATACACAGATATATCAGTTCAGTGATATATCAGTAAGGCAAAAGTGACAAAAACTACTTACCCTCATTTTTAATGGGCTGGACAGACAAATTTTTAGCCACTATGTGCCATGAGGGAAAATTAAAGCAGAAAAACAGTCTAAAGCTTTCTGGTGGGGGAATGAGATTTAAAAGCTTAAATATTTCAGTTGGGAAAGCCTACTACAACAGTCATTGTGGTAAACTGAATAATGGCCCCTAAAATATCTATGTCCTAATCCCTGGAACCCACAAATATGTGACCTTACATGGCAAAGGGGAACTTTGAATCAGTGACCAAAGCTTGGTCACTTGATCATGAGATGGGGAGATCACCCTAAGTTATCCAGGTGGGCCCAATGTAATCATGTGGGTCTTTACAAGATGGCAGGAGGGTTAGAGTCAGAGAAGGCAATGTGGTGGTGAACGCAGAGAAAGAGAGAGATCTGAAGATGCTATGATGATGGCTTTGAAGATGGAGAATGAGGCCTGGAGCCAAGAAATATGGCAGCCTCTAGAATATGGAAAACACAAGGCAATAGCCCTGCTGACATTTTGACTTCTAGACTTCTGGCCTACCGAACTGTAAGATAATACATTTTTGCTGTTTTAAGACACTATATTTGTGTTAATTTGTTACACCAACAACAGCATTTGAAGGAAGCTCTGAGAGAAGTCAGGAAAAGAACCATATGGATATTTCAGGGTAGAACTTCCTGGGCAGATAGGACAAGCATGAAGCCCCTGAGACAGGAGTGTGTCTATCACATACAAGGAACAGAAAGGAAGCCAGTACACCTGAAGCCAAATGAAGGAGGAAGAGGCTTCTGGGAGATGAGCTAGAGTCCATGCACTGTCAGTTCATGTAGCTGTTTGCAGGTCACTGCAATGATTTTGTTTTTATTTTGAGTTAGACAGAAGCCATTGGAGAATTTTAAATTGCAAAACCACATAAATTTCCTTATATTTGAAAGTAATCACTACGTAGTGATTCCTTTATCACTATTAATAACAGAGAATAGGAGAGTAAGGGTGGAATCAGGGAGATCATTGAGCAAATATAAAAAATCCATGTGAAAAATGATGATACCACGGTTCAGGGTGATAAAAGGGGAGGTGGTGAAAGGCAGTCAGGCTCAGGATCTATTCTGAAAGGAGATTCAGTGATGGATTGGGCATGAGATGTGAATCAAGATTGACCGAGATTTAGGGCTAGAACAACTAGATGGACAGAACTACCATTTACCAAGACAGGAAGGACTGTGGGAGTTTGGAAAACTTTAGGAGTTTTAGTTATATTAAATTTAAGATGTCTTTTAGACACCCAAGTGGAGATGTCTAGTAACCAATTGGATATACTAGTCTGGTGTACAAGAAAGATGCAAGCCTGGAGGTACACACACATTTATGAGTGTCCAGGATATTTAAAGCCATGATACTAGATAAGATGACCAAGGAAGATAGAAGCAATAGGAGAAGAGGTCACAAGACTGAGCCTTGAACACACTAAGATTTGGAGATCAGGGAGATGAGGAATAATTAGCAAAGGAAACTGAGAATTTGCAATGGTGACCAAGAAAGAGAACAAGAGTATGTTGCATAAAAGCCTGTTGAATACGTGTTTTAAGGAGGAAGGAGTGTCAAATGCTAGTGAAAGGTGAAGTGGGCTGGGTGCAGTGGCTAGCACCTGTAATGCCTGCACTTTCAGAGGCCCATAAGTCTATGAATTTGAGACCAGCCTAGGCAACATGGCAAAACTCCATCTCTACAAAAAATGGAAAAAGTTAGCTGGGTGTGGTGGCATGCACCTGTAGACCCAGTTACACAGAAGGCTGAGCAGGGAGGATCCCTTGAGCCCAGGAAGTCTAAGTTGCAGTGAGCTGTGATCGCTCCACTGCACTCCAGCCTGGGTGACAGAGCAAGACCCTGTCTCAGAAATAAAAAATGAAGGTATACTCAAAATATTTAACTATCAGCACAATAAAATATTAATGTGAAAGTGTATATATAACAGCCTGAAAGAAATTCCCTTTTATCCTTGAAAAAAGCTAGGCTGAATATGTTATAATTCTGTCAGGTGACATAGTTGTAGTATAAATTATTCATCAAATCATTGTAATAAATTCCAAGTCATTCATTAATTTTTAGAAATTATTTATTTGAGGAGGCTCTCACTAGATAAATGATGCTGCTGTCTGAGCCATGCCTAGATAAAGAGAACGAACTCAAATGCAGAAAAAGTTCCCTCTTAATAGTCATTGATGGCATAGCATGTCAAATTAACATCAATAGTATTGATCATGGTGCCAAATTCTTTCAGCTTCTATTGAAAAACACTCACATTAAAAACGTTCTATCCTCATCAAATCTTTTAGGCCAGATGTTACTGAGATTTTGTATATTAAAGTACCCTTATTATCAACTAAATCAAGAAAATCATTTTGGAATGTCATACTTAATAATCCTTTGAGCCAAACAAGACACCAAAGAGTGTAGTAGTGAAGGGCATTTGTCCATGTACCAGATTGACTGGATTTGAGTCTTAATTCTGCCATTTAAGTTTTAAATCACTTCTTTGTGCCTCAGTTGTCTTATCTGTAGAAATTGGAATGATAATGATGATTATGGTACTCAATCGAGTTAATATTTACTGAATAGAGAAAATACTATAATGATTGTTCTCATTTCTATTAATGAAATCATTGTTGCTAATTATTGTGATGGGCAAATGTTTGATTGGGTTTGAGTGAGCCTGTGGAGCTAAATGGAGGTAAATTCAACAGCGACCCACACTCTGGGCATCCCTGACCTCAAACTGCCCCCAAGGTCCCATTCTTTTTTCCCTGACCACCTCTGTTCCCTGCCTCTCCCAGACCCTCTCAGAGGTAAAGTCCCGTGGAGGCTACAGTACTAGGTAGCCATGTGAAAGTGACATCATATGGGTACCAGAAGCACCAGGTCACAGTTTTGGAGGCTAAATGAGCCCTAGACATCTGCTCATTTGATTACCAGTGTCATCGAGGGCACTTTCTACAAACGTCTGAGCCTACTAGAGCCAGGATCTAAGGTTGGGTCATGGGAACCATGGCGGACTGGCTGACATTCCAGGAGCACAGTGGACATCAGAGAAGCTTTCCAGAAGGCTTGTGTCAGAGAAGGTCCCATTCAGAGGTCCTCAGGGCTGTGTGTAGAGGATGGGCAGGCCTTGGGCTGGTGGTGGGTATGGCAATGCCAGGTAGTGAGAGCTCCAGGGGGTATAATCGGCACATATGCTATTGACTGATGGGAATAGAAACTGGTCTTAGTGTTGGAGCAAAGACCTGGGGGCCTCCTGCAACACCTAGATTAACACTTGGATTTCTGGATTCTGAGGTAGTAAGAAATGGGTCCCAGGAAATAACAGTGGTTGGTGGGGGCACTCAGAGGTTTGGAAATTTGTCTATTTTATCACTGATGTGAAAATATTTTAATATTAAATACCAGTATGACTGCAGCAGTGCATATGGCTTGATATTTGCTCTGCTGTTAGTTTAAGTAAGCTGCGATCTGACTATGAGATTTTGCAATGTGGAGGTCATTGATGTTTCAGTGAGCTGATAAAGGTATGAGCCTGACTGAAGGGTTCAGGGGAAAATGCAATGATAATTGGTGACTCTATCAAGGTGTTTTGCTATAAAGAGGAGCAGAAAAATGAGGTTGGAGATTGGAGGATCAAAAGCTTTTCTTAAAATAGGAGAATTAATAGCATGTTTGTATGTTGGTGAGAAAGCTCCTGTGGAGAGATGATGCCTTTGTGTGGGATGCACTAAAGCTACTCTTATTATTTGCAGGTTTTCTTCCATTTCCCCTATGAACTACTTCCTCTATGAACTATCAGACATCCTTTCCACTGATATTTTTTCTTCTCTTGCTATAGATGCTATCCTGATTCATTTCTGGATGTTTTTCTTTTTCTGTCTCTATTTTTAGTGTAAAGTCTGCTTGATAAATCAATAAGCATCCATGTAGCCTACATATCCTGGATGTGTGCTCTTTTCTCTGCCAGGAGACCAACACATTAGTATCTTAAACCATAGCTGGGAAAATCAAATGGCATTCTGTAGTATCAGTTTTGCAGACAGCTTGCTTGCTTTTTCTATCTATGTATCTATCTATCCATCTACCTACCTACCTATCTCTTTACCTATCCATGTATTAATCTGTCTATCCATCCATCATATCTACCATCTATCTATCTACAAATCTGTCTGTTTATCCATCTAGCTATTCTGTTTGTCTATTTCTTCATCCATCTGTCTCTCTCTCTTTCTCTCTCGTGTCTTATCTATCTTGTTCTAGAAAGAGATTAAGCCACTCTGGTTGACTATGGATTAGATTTCTCTCCTCGAATCCCAACCTTAGTTGAAATGTAGAATATTACCTACCTGAACCTCAAGTTTCATAGTTTTATGACAAGATATTCTTCTTTAGAGTACTTCTCCATTCCCCACTCCCCACTCCCCCACTCCTTCAGGAATGAGTTGAAGAGGTGAAGATGAAAAGAGTGATAAGTCTTAGTGTCCATCACATTCTGGATTCCAGCATATCAGAGACAGGACCCTCTTGATAGCTCACATCCACTGTATAACATTTCATGTTTTCAGATGATAGTTACCTCTTTCTTCCTGGGTCCATGAAGTGGTTTTCTCCTGTTCTGTTATGTCTTTGAATTCACTTTGTTATTCCGTGGAGAATGAGATACTGCTTCTTTTCCAAAGGCCACAGAAGGAGACAATAGAACACAGAGATTAAGAGGCAAAACTATTGTATAAACCAGGTCTGGGCACAGGTCCCAGCCTTGCCACTGATTAGCTCTGTGAGACACGTTCCCTGAAAATTAGGGAGAAAATTGTACACATTTTATTAAGGTTATTGTGAGGATCAAATGAAGAAAAAAAGTAAAATTACTAGCTTTTTAAAAGTCACTGTTTTCATTCTACAATAAAATATTTCTACTTTATTATAGTATCATACTTGATCTTGACCTCCTAAAATGTGATTTCTTCCTATATTTCTAAATCCTTAAGCATAGGTATAATTCCCTCAGTGGCCACTAATTTTTCTCCATAAAGAAAACTTTATTAATGTAATTGATGTGACTAGAAAGGAATAAATTCTGAAATGTTTATTTTGTAGTGGTTCTCTCAGAATTCAGTTTTATACAGGGAGATAACCTATCTGCAAAAAATATGCATTAAAAAAAACCTGTACCTTAAAGTAATAATAGATAGATTACTTGTTTTATTTCTAGTTTCTACATTCATAAAGTAAGGGGTTAGGTGCAGAGGATCTCTAAGGTCCTTTTTAAACATATGCAACCAACAATATCGGTTTCAAATTTCTGTGAGGAAGGAGATTCGATGGTTGATGACGTGAAGCTGGGCCTTGGTGGGCGTTCACCATTTATGTTCCTCTTGTCTTCATGGCAGCATTGGATGGATTAACCAATATGTCAATGCGGATTAGTAGACTTGGCAGTCATGATGTTTCTCTCTTCTGTCCACAGTAGTCCTTGTTAACTTATCGCAGGTCTCTTTCCAGCTGCACTTGATAAAGTCCCAGCATTCTTCTCAACACTGTACTGCAGTAAGCCATCCATTACCAATCAATTGGTGTTGGCATGCAAATAGAAATCAATTTTCTATTCTTGGAATAAAAATATGTGTTACAGAGAATGTATTCTCACTGACATACAAGAAGCACTCAGTAGAATTTAGTTTTCTTTTATATTCCAAGACTATATCAACTAAAGTGAAAACTAGTTCCCTCCAGAGCAGATTGTTCCTGCACTAATTATGTATTTGTCCATCCTTTCATACTTACAACTTTCTCCACTGAGAGTGGGCAAGACATTCTTTACCCTAGTCATGTGACAACATTTTGGTTTTAGTGACAGGAGCAAAAACTCTTTTTTGGTGACATTTCTATTGGTGGTGGAAGCTCTTTCTTCCTGTTTCTTACCTCTTTTTTTCTCAGTGGCCTCTCATTTCTGCAGTTTTCAGAACTTTCATACTCCTTTCCCTCCTCAGAATAAGGAATAATTAAAAATATACAGGATAAAATATTGTTACCCCTATGAGTGAGAGATTTGGAAAGGTCAGCCCTGATCTCTATCAATAACTTTCTATGATAGGATTTCAGTGAGTAAGACCAAAGGAGAAATATGCAGGAAAGAGCTGCTCTTCTGTTGCATCTCCAATTGTATTATTTGGTCTTCCTGGGGAAGAGTGGCAAGTGGGATACTCATTTTATCTTGAAAAATAGTTGGTGTTCTTAGACTAGAACGCTATGGAAGGTGTCAGAGATGAGATTAAAAACAAATATTCACATTCAGGAGCAGTGGCATTTAATAAAGTGATTAAGCAGTGACATTAAATGAGTCCTCAGGCCATTTTTAAGTGATTAATGTAGGTGGATGAAGGCCAGGATTCACTGGGGAAGAAATATAGGGCTGCTTTTCTTGATTAAAAATAGCAAGTAATGGTAGTAAAAATTTCATGGGAGGTTTTGTTTGATTGTCTTTGCCATTAAATGGCATTGAGTATTTTAAAAGCCTTTTCTTCCAGCCCCCACAGGAGTAGGAAGGGTAAATTCTATGGAGAAATGGAAATATTTTTGAGAAGATTCTGGATTGGTGCTAGAGTTGTTCACAGTTTGACTTCTTCTCCATCCACTAACCTGTCCCATTCACTGATCCAAGAGTATTGTTTCTTCATGTTAGAAGGGCATTGCCTCCAGAGAGCATGGAATGGAGATACAGTGGAGTCGAATGACCCTTTTGGAAAGTAATATTACTTTTAAAAAAAAGTAATTTTTAAAAATTCTACTTTAGGTTCTGGGGTACATGTGCAGATCATGCAGGATTGTTGCATAGGTACATACATGGCAAGGTGGTTTGCTGCCTTCAACCTCCCATCACCTATATCTGGTATTTCTCCCCTCATTATCCCTCCCCACCCTCTACACCCCCACTGTCCATCCCTTAGCCCCCCTGACTGACTGCAGTGTGTGATGCTCCCCTCCCTGTGTCCACGTTTTAATTGTTCAACACCTGCCTGTGAGTGAGAACATATGGTGTTTGGTTTTCAGTTCTTGTGTCAGTTTGCTGAGAATGATGGTTTCCAGATTCATCCATGTCCCTATGAAGGACACAAACTCATCGTTTTTTATGGCTATGTAGTATTCCATGGTGTATATGTGCCACATTTTCTTTATCAAGTCTATCGATGATGGACATTTGGGTTGGTTCCATGTCTTTGCTATTGTAAACAGTGCTGCAATGAACATTCGTGTGCATGTGTCTTTATTATAGAAAATTTATAATTCTTTGGGTATATACCCAGTAATGGGATTGCTGGGTCAAATGGTATTTCTATTTCTAGGTCCTTGAGGAATCTCCACATTGTCTTCCACAATGGTTGAACTAATTTACAATCACACCAATAGTGTAAAAGTGTTATTGTCTTCCACAATGGTTGAACTAATTTACAATCACACCAATAGTGTAAAAGTGTTCCTATTTCTCCACATTCTCTCCAGCATCTATTGTCCCCAGATTTTTTAATGATCGCCATTCTAACTGGTGTGAGATGGTGTCTCAATGTGGTTTTGATTTGCATTTCTCTAACAAGCAGTGATGATGAGCATGTTTTCATGTTTGTTGGCCTCATATATGTCGTCTTTTGAAGTGTCTGTTCATGTCCTTCACCTACTTTCGAATGGGTTTATTTGTTTTTTTCTTGTAAGTCTGTGTAAGTTCTTTGTAGATTTTGGATATTAGCCCTTTGTCAGATGGGTGGATTGCAAAAATGTTTTCCCATTCTGTTGGTTGCCAGTTCACTCTAATGATTGTTTCCTTTGCTGTACAGAGAAGTTCTGGAGTTTAATTAGATCCAATTTGTCTATTTTGGCCTTTCTTGCCATTGCTTTTGGTGTTTTAGCCATGAAGTCCTTGCCTATGCCTGTGTCCTGAATGGTTTTGCCTAGGTTTTCTTCTAGGGTTTTTATGGTGTTAGGTTTTATGTTTAAGTCTTTAATCCATCTGGAGTTAATTTTCGTGTAAGTTGTCAGGAAGGGGTCCAGTTTCTGCTTTCTGCACACAGCTATCCAGTTATCCCAACACCATTTATTAAACAGGGAATCCTTTCCCCATTGCTTATTTTTGTCAGGTTTGTCAAAGATCAGATGGTTGTAGATGTGTGGCGTTGCTTCTGAGGCCTCTGTTCTGTTCCATTAGTCTATGTCTCTGTTTCTCTGTTTTGGTACCAGTACCATGCTGTTTTGATTACTGTGGTCTTATAGTGTAGTTTGAAATCAGGCAGTGTGATGACTCCAGCTTTGTTCTTTTTGCTTAGGATTGTTTTGGCTATATGGGCTCTTTTTTGGTTCCATATGAAATTTGAAGTGGATTTTTTCCAGTTCTGTGAAGAAGGTCATTGGTAGCTTGATGGGGATATTGTTGAATCTATAAATTACTGTGGGCAGTATGGCCGTTTTCACGATGTTGATTCTTCCCAACCATGAGCATGGGATGTTTTTCCATTTGTTTGTGTCCTCTCTTATTTCCTTGAGCAGTGGTTTGTAGTTCTTCTTGAAGAGGTCCTTTACATCCTTTGTTAGTTGTATTCCTAGGTATTTTATTATCTTTGTAGCAATTGTGAATGGGAGTTTGCTCTTGATTTGGCTCTCTGTTTGTCTGTTATTGGTGTATAGAAATGCTTGCGATCTCTGCTCATTGATTTTGTATCCTGAGACTTTGCTGAAGTTGCTTATCAGTTTAAGGAGATTTGGGGCTGAGACCATGGGGTCTTCTAAATATACAATCATGTCATCTGCAAATAGAGACAAATTGGCTTCCTCTTTTCCTAATTGAATACCCTTTATTTCTTTTTCTTGCCTGATTGCTCTGGCTGGAACTTCCACTACTATATTGAATAGGAGTGGTGAGAGAGGGCATCCTTGTCTTGTGCCAGATTTCAAAGGGAATGCTTCCAGTTTTTGCCCATTCAGTACAATATTGACTGTGGGTTTGTCATAAATAGCTTTTATTATTTAGTGATATGTACCATAGATACCTAGTTTATTGAGGGTTTTTAGCATAAAGTGCTGTTGAATTTTGTCGAAGGCCTTTTCTGAATCTATTGAGATTATATTGTTTTTGTCTTTGGTTTTGTTTATGTGATGGATTACATTTATAGACTTGCATATGTTGAACTAGCCTTGCATCCCTAGGATGAAGCCTACTTGATCATGATGAATAAGGTTTTGATTTGCTGTTGCATTCTGTTTGCCACTATTTTATTGAAGATTTTTGCATCTGTGTTCATCACAGATATTGGCCTGAAGTTTTCTTTTTTATTTTTGTCTCTGCCCAGTTTTGGTATTAGGATGATGATGGCCTTATAAAATGAGTTGGGGAAGATTCCTTCTTTTTGTATTGTTTGGAATAGTTTCGGAAGGAATGATACGAGCTCCTCTTTGTATGTCTGGTAGAATTTGGCTATAAACCCATCTGGACATGAACTTTTTTTAGCTGGTAGGCTATTAATTGCTGCCTCAACTTCAGCCCTTGTTATGAGTCTATTCAGGAATTCAGCTTCTTCCTGGTTTAGTCTTGGGAGAGTGCAAGTGTCCAGGAATTTATCCATTTCTTCCAGGTTTACTGGTTTATGTGCATGGAGTTGTGGTTATGTGCATAGAGTTGTGGTTATGTGCATAGAGTTATCTCTAATGGTAGTTTGTATTTCTGTGGAATCAGTGCTGATGTCCCCTTTATCATTTTTTATTGCATTTATTTGATTCTTCTCTCTTTTCTTTTTTTGGCTAGTGTTCTATTTTGTTGACCTTTTCAAAAAACCAGCTCCAGGATTTATTGATTTTTTAAGTGTGTGTGTGTGTGTGTGTGTGTGTGTGTCTGTCTGTCTGTCTCCTTCAGTTCTGCTCTTATCTTAGTTATTTCTTGTCTTCTGCTAGCTTTTGAGTTTTTTTGATCTTGCTCCTCTAACTCTTTCAATTTTGATGATTGGGTGTCGATTTTAGACCATTCCTTCCTTCCTGGTGTTGGCATTTATTGCTATGTATTTCCCTCTAGACACTGCTTTAAATGTGTCCCAGAGATTGTGGTATGTTGTGTCTTTGTTCTCATTGCTTTCAAAGATCATCTTTATCTCTGCTTCCATTTCATTATTTATCCAGTCTACAGTCAGGAGCCAGTTGTTCATTTTTCATGAAGTTGTGAAGTTTTGAGTTAGTTTCTGAATCCTGAGTTCTAATTTGATTGCCCTGTGGTATGAGAGACTGTTGGTTATGATTTCCGTTCTTTTGCATTTGCTGAGGAGTGATTTACTTCCAATTATGTGGTCGATTTTAGAGTAAGTGCAGTGTGGTGCTGAGAAGAATGTATATTCTGTGGATTTGGGGTTGAGAGTTCTGTAGATGTCTATTAAGTTGGCTTGGTCCAGATCTGCATTCAAGTCCTGGATTTCCTTGTTGATTTTCTGTCTCGTTGATCTAATATTGACAGTGGAGTGTTGACGTCCCCCACTATTATTGTGTGGGAATCTAAATCTTGTTTTAGGTCATTAAGGACTTGCATTATGTATCTAGGTACTCCTGTATTGGGTGCGTTTATATTTAGGATAGTTAGCTCTTCTTGTTGTATTGATCCTTTTACCATTATGTAATGCCCTTCTTTGTCTATTTTGATTTTTGTTGGTTTAAATTCAGTTTTATCAGAAACTAGGATTGCCACCCCTGCTTTTTTTTTTTTTTTTCCTCTCCATTTGCTTGGTAAATCTTCTTCCATCCCTTTATTTTGAGTCTATGTGTGTCTTTGCACATGAGATGGGTCTTCTGAATATAGTACACCGATGGTTCTTGGCTTTGTATCCAATTTGCCAGTCTGTGTCTTCTGATTGGGGCATTTAGTCCATTTACATTTAATGTTAATATTGTTATGTGTGAATCTGATCCTGCCATTTTATTACTGGTTGGTTATTTTGCCCTTTGGTTGGTGTAATTTCTTCATTGCATTATTGGTCTTTACCGTTTGGTTCTTTTTTGCAGTGGCTGGTACTGGTTTTCCTTTCTGTGTTTAGTACTTCCTTCAGGAGCTCTTGCAGGGAAGGTCTGGTAGGGACAAAAATCTCTCAGCAATTGCTTGTCCATAAAGGATTTCATTTCTCTTTCACTTATGAAGCTTAGTTTGGCTGGATATGAAATTCTAGAATTCTGGGTTGAAAGTTCTTTTCTTTAAGGATGTTGAATATTGGCCCCCACTCTCTTCTGGCTTGTAGGGTTTCTGCTGAGAGATCTGCTGTGAGTCGGTTGTGCTTCCCTTTGTGAGTGACCTGACCTTTCTCTCTGGCTGCCCTTAGTATTTTTTCCTTCGTTTCAACCCTGGTGAACCTGACGATTATGTGCCTTGGGGTTGCTCTTCTTGAGGAATGTCATTGTGGTGTTCTATGTATTTCCTGTATTTGAATGTTGGCCTGGCTTGCTAGGTTGGGGAAGTTCTCCTGGATAATATCCTGAAGAGTGTTTTCCAGCTTGGATTCATTCTCCCCGTCATCTTCCAGTACACCGATCAGGCATAGACTAGGTCTTTTCACATAATTCCATATTTCTTGAAGGCTTTGTTCATTTCTTTTCACTCTCCTTTCTCTTTTCTTGCCTTCTTGTTTTATTTCATTGATTTGCTCTTCAATCTCTGATATCCTTTCTTCTGCTTGATCTATTTGGCTATTGAAACTTATGTATGCCTTGTGAAGTTCTCGTGCTGTGTTTTTCAGCTCCATCAAGCTGGTTATTCTAGTTAGCATTTTGTCTAATCTTTTTTCAAGGTTTTTAGTTTCTTTGCATTGGGATAGAAAATGTTCCTTTAACTCAGAAGTTTGTTATTATCTACCTTCCCAAGCCTGCTTCTGTCAATTCGTCAAATTTGTTCTCTGTCCAGCTTTGTTCCCTTGCTGGTGAGGAGTTGTGATCTTGTGGTGGGGGAGAGACATTCTGGTTTTTGATGGTTTCATTCTTCTTGCGCTGGTGGTTTCTCCCCATCTCTTGGATTTATATGGTTTTGATCTCAGGTAGCTGCTTGGGGAGGCAGGCTTTCTTTTGTCTGCCTGCAGAGACGCTGCTGGGCTGTCACAGCTTCAGTGGAGCTGCTGTGTCTTTTATTTACTCAGGAAAATTAGGCCGGCTTCTGCAATGGTGGCTTCCCTTCCACCCGCCAAACTGGATAGTTCCTGGTTGCTCTCTAACTGACTTTCTGGGTGCCTAACTCTGGAGTGAGAGTTTTTTGGCCTGCTGGGCTTTGCGTGGTGGGGGAACCAGTCCTGCCATTTGGGCTGTTTCCCTGCGTTCCATTCCCCTTCTTACTGGGGGTCAGGTAGCTCTGTCCCACCGGCTTTTTGGCTTTCTCAGTGTTGGCTGGGACTTCCACCTAGATCTGTGCTGACAGCCCCGGCACTGGCTGAATTTGCTGTTCTGCCCTGTTCAGGCAGCTTGCTAAGGCTTTTCAGCCCGGCAAAGATCTCCTGTTCCGTGTGTTGTAGAGGGCTTGGGTAGAGTGCTGGATCTGAACTGAAGTCTCAGAGGGAGAAATCCCCTGGTCCTCTAGTCAGTTGCATGCCCCTCTTGGGTGGGGCAGTGCCCCACCTTGCTGCAACTTGCCCTATTTGGTTTATACCCACTGTCCAACCAGACCCACAAAATGAACCTGGTACCTCATTTGGAATTGTGGAGACCACTTGGCTTCTGCATCTCTCTCGCTGGGAGCTGCTTTCTGGAGCTGCCTCTTATTCGACCGTCTTGGGATGCATCGGTAATATGGTATTATCTGATCCAACTTCCTACCTAAAGCAGGATTTGCAGCTCAGCTTCCCTTCAAAGATTCATTCGCTTCTCCTTTAAGGTTGGGACTGGGAAGTTTGAATGTTTACATTTTTCTTGAACAAAAAGCAGGATACATTCTTTGACAAATACGAGTGAACTCATTAAGATATGTTGATAGACTAGTTTGATCACAGGAGAAGACTGGGATATGTGGCTATTTTTCACACAGAGCAGAGAGTACTTGTCACACCTAAGTTCTAGTCTTGATTCTCTCACTAATGAGTGATCAAGAGCTGGGCTTTAGAGACCCAGGCCAGAAACAGAGGAGAATCAGAGGAGAAAAGTTAATTCAGGGCCCTTCACTTGCATAGATTCTTTCTAAGGCTCTTGGAGGGATGGATCCTAGCAATGAGTGTACATAATCATATAGTTTAATAAAATATATATTTATATGCATATTTATATTTTATATGTAATTAATATATTTATGCATATTTATGTATACAGAAACAAATATATAACATATTTAATATATTTTTAAAATATACACATATATTTTTACTATATGTGTACATATAAAACTGCAATTAGGAAGACTGAGGGCTCTTTCTACCCCAATTTTATATGAACAGGCAATCAAAGAGTAAGTAATCAAAAAAAGTAATGTGTCAGGCAGTTAATAAAAACATCATTTTTCTGGATTTTGTAACGTTCGGTATCTGTAAGCTTTTAAAAATGTGTAATTTGTTATGATTTATCTTCTCATTGTAAGTAAATCTTCACATTTGCATCTATTTTTTTTTTATTCTTTTTCTTTCTAAAGGCAAAACATCCAGGCCCCAAGGAACCTATATCCATCCCTTGTTGGAATCCTAGCACCATTCTTTAACTCTGTGATCTTAGGCAAATCTCTTTACCTCTCTGAGTTCCAGTTTAATCTGTAAAATAGCAATAACTGATTAAATAACATAATAATTCTACATAACTACTGAGGTTATTGTGAAGGTTAAATATACTGTTGCAGGTAAAAGTGTTAATACAAATGTTATTAGAATTGTTATTAATAAAAATGTCCTATTTTCCTGCAGACACCATCTTAAAATGAACATAATAAACACAGTATACTGTAGTACTAAGAGGGTTCTTGAAGAATTGAATGAGGTAGTGTTTATTGCTATGAAGATGTAAAGTTTCTGTTTTAATTATCCAAAGAAACACATGTGCATGTGTTCACATCCTACACACCCACATTTCTCAGCACACACACGTATACACACACACACACACACACACGTGCACACACACGCTCTGTCTCTCTCTCAGCTTTTTAATTCCCAGCTAGGATTCAAGCTGATTGCTTGATTTCTGCCACACAGAAGTCTTGGGCTGTTTCCACTTCAGCCAGTAAACCCACAGGGATCCTCGGAGCCTCCTTTAGGGCTCAGGAGCATGGACTTCAGACACAGGTCATCTGGGTTTGAAATCAGTCTCTACCACCTTCTACTGTGAGCCCTTGGGCAAATTGTTTCCTATCTCTGTACCTCAGTCTCTTCTCTGTAAAATGGGAATAATAATAGTATTCACCTCTAGAGGTGTTGTGAAGATGAAATGAATTAACACATAAAACACACATAAAATAAACCATGGTAAGCTTTATTACATCCTTTTAACTAACACTCTGTAAATGCTCATTGAGTGTTAGCTATTATTATTCTCCTTATTGTGTCAGTTGCTGCTGGAGTGTCAGAGATTGCATTTACGTTAAACTTTCTCTCAGTTATATAGTATTTGTTTAATTAAATTATAAGCTGTACAATGAGAAAAATTAGGATACAGTATATTTTTTTCATAGAGTAAACTGCATTACATTTTAAAATCCTTTAGTCCTTTAGAGATTATGTTCTATTTTTTATATTTTGTGTAATTTTGTTTGTGGTAGATAGTAGTTTATCTTTGATTGCTTTATTTGCCAATGTACATAAAAGATCTTACTTTACAAAATTTTTTTATTAGTCCATGAAATCCAAAATTCTAGGAATCACTGGTCCAGAAAATTTTAATTCTCCTTTCAATTCTCAGGTTCTATGGACAAAAGTATTTTTCTAAGGGTCACTACTTCAACAAGGTACTTGGGGTTCAAGGTCTAGGCTTAACAAAACCTTGCACCTGTCTTCCTTTAACACCCTTGATTTTTTTCATGGAGCTTCTAAAGGCAGCTGGAGAAAAAACAACTCAGGCCTTTTTTCTCCATTCTCAATAGCACTGGGTGCTATGGTCCGAATGTTTGTGTCGCCCCCCCAAATTCATGTGTTGAAACCTAATCATCAATGTGATGGTGTTAGGAGGTTGTACTGTTGGGAGGTGATTCGGTCATGAGGGCAGAGACCTCATAAATGGGATTAGTGCCCTTATAAAAGAGACCCCAGAGACCTTGCTGGCCTCTTTCACCACGTGAGGACACAGCAAAAAATCACCACTGTCTATGAGGAATAGGCCTTCACCAGACATGAATATGCTGGTGCCCCAGTTTTGGACTTCCCAGCTTCCAGACTGGGGAGAAATAAATTTTTGTTGTTTGTAAGCCATCTAGTCTATGATAGTTTGTTATAGCCACCTGAATGAACTATAGGGTCACAGGTAGAAAACAAAAAACTTAAATATGAAGCTGCAGGGATTTTCAGCACTGTTCTATCCACTGGTGTTAGGTGGGCAGACAAAGGAATTCAGAAGCTGCTTAAGCATTTAGCCAAGATAAAGGGCAGGTCTGTGGATAGAGAAGAGTCCAAAGAGCCTGTGAACAGCAAGCTGTTCAGTTCCAACAAAGGACTCTTGGCACCAGCACCTTCCTCCTGTCCCTCATATATGAAAAGAGAGACTTTTCCCACTCCTTCTCCCAATGTGAAAAGAGAGCTGTTTAATAATCAAGACCATTTTAAGGCCAAGGACAATCAATAACAACACTTCCCTGAAATTTCAACCCCCCCCAAACACACATTTTAATCAAAAGAACAGCCTTCCACATCCCTCATCTAATAGATCCTGGCCTCCATCCACCCACATTAATCATTCCAAGATGGCCTGAGAACTTATTTAATGTCACTGCCTAATCACTTTATTAAATGTCATTGCTCCTGATTGTGAAGACGTATTTTGTTTCTCGTCCCCACCCATCTGTCCATGAGTCTGATTCTGAGGACACTATTTTCTTGTCAAGTACAGTTAGACACTCCTACCTCGCATTGTGTCTTTGCATCCACACTAAGATCCCAGACACTTTGAAATGGAATGCACTTCTGCAAATGTGCTTTGTTGTCATAGAAGTCTTCAGAAAGCAGGCAGATTCAGCTCCTGACACCTACCATCTTTCCTGCCTTTCTAGGTAGAGGTTGAAAATATGAAAACTAAGCTATTTGCAAACCAACATTTTGGGAAAGCAGGCAATTGCATGGCCTTTATTAGGAGAGCAGTACATTCAGCTATGAACTGAGGGAGAAAGCAGAAATCAGTTATTTTCATAACTATCAGAACAAGAATCTATGATGGTCTTTTATTATTTGTCCACCGAACCTGAAATCTGGGGCACCCCGTGATTCAGTCTGATGGAGGCGTCCAAGAGTCACATCCACGGCTTCACTAGGGAACCTTGAGTAAGTCAGAGGCAGGCCCTGCTTGTGATTTTCCAACACGCCAAATGTCTTCATTTATATTTTTATCCTTGCCATTTTTGTTGTCTCTAGTCAATCCTCTTTATGCTAAACCATTCACTTATTTAATCGAAAACTGATTTATTAAATTTTTACGTGTGCTGAGCTTTGGGGAATAACACATAGATAAGGTCCTTGCCTTCAAGGTACTTAAGATCTCATGTGTCAAGTCCGATGTGTAAACTAAGAAGTCAATGGACATTTCAGACGGGAAAAATACCTGCTCAGGGGACATGGTAGCGTAAAGGATGGAGTAGCCAGGTCTGTCTGAGGGCTCTGGAGGGAAAGGGCTCATAAAGGAAGTGACTCCCGAGGAAGACGAGCAGGTGCTTTCCAGGTGGATGGGAAGGAGGTTGCATGGAATGGGCCTGGGTTGAGAAATGGCATGGGGTACCTATGCATGCTTGTCCCAGAGCTTGTCAGTGTAATGTGTGATGCGAGTGTGGGAGTGTGCATATGCAGGTTAGAGCATGGTGTGTCTTTCACAGCCTGATATTTAGGAACATCCATGCACATATCGGAGGCAGTCTGTGAGGCAATGAGGCTTATTTAACATTCACTGTGGGACAAATAAGAGAAAATTAAAAGAGCAATTTTAGTGGGGAATAATTGTTTTCCATACACCATAATTACAACTGCTTGTAAATGCTGCTATCATAAACGAATCTGCTGTTTAGAGTTCTCTTAAATTCTCTTGGTAATGAACAGACGCTGAAGGAAAGGGACTTCAGCACTCCAGATGGGGAAGTTGGGCTTGCACTGACCCCTGGCGTCTGCCTTCAGCAGAGGCTTCTCCCTGCTGGCACACAACTAGAGAGCAGGCTGGGAAGACTCCCTGGACACCTTTGAAACTGAAGCCAGTCTTTGAATCTAAGCCTTCTCAGGCCTTCTGAGGTCATTTCCCAGTATTTGTTTTCTGTGATATTTCTCCTCTGCCTCAACAAATGGCACATTCAAAAGCTGCCATTCAGAAACCTGACTGTCATTTGAGGTACTTCCTTCCCTTCCCCTCCATTCTCACACCCCCAAGCCCGTGTCCATCAGTCACTGAGGCCTATTGATTGTGACTCCAACGTCTACGCTTGAAATCAGGATGATATCATGGCTCTGGGATGGCACATCAGCCTCCTGACTGGCTTTTCTGCTTCAAATTTGTTGTCACTGGGGACATTCTACTTTCGGTTCACATTTATTCCTCAACTAACCTTTGATATGCTAGGATTGCTATTCATTGCTCCTATTAAGTAGCTGCAAAAACTTGGCTATGTCATGTAGGCAATCTTCTAATCTATAAAATGAGCATATGGGGGAAAAATAGTGCTTTTCTATCTTTTTACTAGAAAGACTTCTACTGTTGTTTCCCTCAGCATTCTGTCCTTTCCCCTTGTTTTGAAAAAAATCCCTCTTCTACCAAATAAACTCATTGATTAAAGTAAAATTAATTTGTTGTTCTTTTTTTTTTAATAGAAGACACATTTTAACTGCTAATCGGAGTATTTGGTAAGAAGATAATTGCTGTTACCATAAAGAGTTAATATAATTCCAGCCAAAAGCAAAACAATACACCCTGATGTTTTTATCTAGCGTGAGCAGCCTTATCATGAATTAATCTACATTTCTGTTAGCTATTTTGAAATACTGAGAATAGCCTCATATGATAACTGTCACAGATCCCCATGACATAAAGGGATCAACTGAAATAAATGACCACCAAAGTCACATCTGGCTCTGAGATTCTAGGTGTCTCAAGCACTCATATCTTAAATTCCTCTTAGCATTTCCAGAGTGAACCTAACCCATTCCTCTTTAATTGCACCTGGTGCATAAATAAATATTCCATCACCAATGCCAGTTCTAACTAATTAAAGTTGGGAGGAGCTGACCATGCTACTTGCAAATTGAGCATGTATGTGCAGAGAACTTAGAACAAATTAATTTCACATAGATTTAATGATTGATTATTTGATGCATGGTAATTAAACATTTTTGGTAGGGT
Source organism: Alouatta palliata (assembly GCA_004027835.1). NCBI lineage: Eukaryota > Metazoa > Chordata > Mammalia > Primates > Atelidae > Alouatta > Alouatta palliata. The sequence continues at coordinate 20,827 of PVKV010016910.1, read as the reverse complement.
ATGAAGAGTCTAATTAGTATTAATTTTTACGTTGCCAAATCATATTTCAAATTTTTCTTTATTGGTCCATTAATATCTGAAAAGTGTCATTTTTCCTTTGATGCTATGCACCATTCATCTTGCTTTGAATCATCATCACCATCATCGCCATCATCGCCATGTCATATTTACCAGTAATCTCAGGTAAAGGTCCCTGTTCTCCAAGCAGGTCAGTTTACACCTGGTAACTCCTATTTCCTCATGGTACGAATCTAGCTCATTAGAGTCAGGCTACTCAAACTCTTCCCAACCTACCTTGCTGCTTTCCTTCTTTACATATATGTATCAAATGAATCATGTGATCCCTGTTCAGATCATAAATGGGGGTTTGGAGATAGCTAGATGTAAATTTAAGGACAACTGGAAACATTTTAATATAGAACTGTATGCTAGATAAAGTTATTGTGTTAGTGTTAAATTCTTTGGGCATGATAGTGGTATTAAAGTTCTTTAGGAAAGAGTCTTTGTTCCTAAAGATAGGTGCTGAGATTCTCTGAATTGACATGATGTCTGTTACTTACTTTCAAATAGTTTTCTTTAAAATAAGGAAAAGAAAGAACGGGTTCTGTGTGTGCATGTCTACATATATAAAGAAAGATAAAGCAAATGTGGCAAAATGTTAGCAACTGGTGAATCTGGGTGAGCAGTCTATAGGCAGTCATTATACTAGTTTCTACACTTCTCTATAGGTTTGAAAGTTTTCAGAACATATGTTGAGAAAAGTATTTTTTGAATCACTTACATGTTACTCAGTGTTTGTATTATACCTCTTCTTTCCTTAAAACCCAGTCCCTCCCTGCTGTACTAATCTCAGGGGGTAATTTTCTCCTTGTATTCAGTCAAAATGGGCTAAGTTATGATGCAATAACAATCTGAAAATCTCAGCAATGTAAGCCATCAAAAGTTTATTTCTCATTCATGCTGTGTGGCCATTTCAGATAGGTGGGAGATTAAAGCCGTCTTTGTGAACATCTCATATACCCTCATTCTCACCTCATGAAAGCCTTCTCTCTGAAGTGGACTTTTCCCCATTACTTTCAAAGAAAGAGGTTTCTTTTCTCTCATTTAAAGATAAGTGCCTCATGTGAACTCTGGACCCCTGCTCTTCTGGGATTTTGCTTCCACAAGGTGTACCTCGTTCCTCCATCTCTTACAACACCAGCCTCCTCCTCTCCGTGTGCTCCAGTCTCTGTATCTCAGAAAGTTCTATCTTTGATCCTATTATACCTTCTAATTTCCTCTCTTCTTTTTTCCTGGTGAACCCTTTAAGCTGATGGCTTTTGCTAATGTCTTCACTTCTGACATCCCAATCTTGGTTTTCATACAAGCTGACGTTTGTTCCCAACAAATACAGGCATACCTTGTTTTATGCCACTTCACTTCATTGCACTTTGGAGATACTGTGTTTTCTACAGACAAAAGTTTGTGGCAACACTGCGTGTAGCAAGTTTACAGGTGCCATTTTTCCAACAGCACGTGCTCACTCCAAGTCTCTGTGTTGATATTTTTTCAGCAGTATTTTTCAACTAAGGTATGTGTATTTCTTAGACATAATGCTATTGCACATTTAATAGACCTAAAATGTTCCCAATTGTCCTTAAATTTACATCTAGCTATCCCCAACTCCCATTTATGATCTAACAAGGATCACATGATGCATTTGATATAAATATGTATAATATAAACATAACTTTTGTATATACTGGGAAACCAAAAAAATTGTGTAAGTTGCTTTATTGTGATTTTTTTTTTTTTTTTGCTTTATTGGGACGGTCTGGAATGAAATATACAATATTTCTGAGGTATGCCTGTAGCTATTTTAGCTCTCCACTCCATTATCCTTGATCTCTGCAGTATGGCACTACTGATCATTCCCTCATTCTTGGTATTCTTTCCTACTTTCATCTGTGTATACCAATCTGAGGGAGTTCTCTGCTCCTCTGAGATTATCCTTTATCTGTCTTCCTTAATGCTTCATTTCTCTCCTGCCGTCCCACTTGTAAGGATTTTCCAAGGACTTTTCTTTAGCACTTCCCCCTGTGCCTCTTTGACCAATTCTTCTGAGAGCTTGTTGACTGTCACCTCCAGCACATCTCTCCAGCCCTGGCCTTGCCCTTGCTATTTCAGCCTCGTCATCACCACTGCTTATATGATTTTCCCATTTGAGTGACTTGCCATCACTTCCAATGAACTCATTTGAACTTAAAATCATCACATTTCCCCTTTCCAAACACTTTATATTTCTCCCTCAAGCTACCATTTTTCTTCCAGTTTCCTAGCCTGATAGAATCTTATAGAATTCTTTGATATTTTCTTCTTCATTCCCCATTTTCATTTCTAATATTCTAAGGTTCTATAATTTTCCCTCAAATGAACCCTCTTCCTTGTTTACCTTGTAATGTAGGCTGCTAAGAACATAGCTTAGATCACAGAGAACTCTGGCCCAGGCTTTGTACTTCCTGTTCTTGGTTCCCTCCAAGTTGCCCTTCAAACAACTATAAATAAAAACTTCTTTCATGACAATCCCCTGTTAGGAACCAGCTGACAGAAGCATCATAGCTAGACTCCCCAGCTTTGAATATAATTTGGCTTCATCAAACTACTCACTGACTCTACATCCACAGCCTTCTAGCTAAGCTCTCCTAGCTTAATTCCAGCCTCTTGCTCTAGAAATGCTCTAATTCTTCTATTTCGGCTTTTCTCTTCCTCTTTACTCCCCTCCTTGCTTTATTCCCACCCTTCCCCTTTTTCCTTCATTACTTTTCCCCAAGATTTTCCCCCTTTCTTCCCTGTTCCTTCTTTCCCGTTCATTCTTCTTCTCATCCTCTTCCCCCTCCCCCCCCCTTTTTTTTTTTGAATTTCTTTAGCCTTTAAGACCTTATTCAGTTCCTACCTTCTCCATGAAGGCATCTCTCATTGTCAGACTTATGCTGAATTTTTCCTTCTCTCGCTGTGACCAGAGTTAGTTTTGAACAGTCTGGTAGTGAATTATTTAATATATGTTATTCTTTTCTTTCCAATTAACTCATGATCTCTTTGAAGTGCTACACAGAAAACTATTACAGTGCTGGGCACATGACTGTGGTCAGCAGAAACTTATGAGTTGATGAATTGATTTCTCTGAGATCTAATGAAAAGTATTGGTTGTGTTTTTTATTCTTTTACCCTAGAAAGCATTATACCTTCAAATTTTTGAAAGTATATTTTTTCTCCTCAATTCCATATGGAGAAATTTGGTCCCAGAAAGAGCAGCTGGTGATATTAAAGCCCCAGGCCAACCCATTCCCTTGGAACATCTACATCTATGACACAGTTAATTTATCCTCTATTATAGAAATTGTTACATTGTTTTTATGCCTTTTCATACTTGCTGTTCCCATGATTTCCATCTTTGTCTTTTCACTTTATGAATAATAGCACTTTATGAATAATAGTGTTTCATTTACATTAACTCATTCAGTCCCCTGCACAATTCTTTTAGGGCTGGTGATATCATTAGACTGGTATTATTGTTATCCTGCAAAGCTGACAGTAGAGCTCAAAGAACTTCCATTGGCTCAAGATCATACAAATAGGAACTCAATCGAGTTTTTTTGTTGTTAAATTGATTCAAAGCCCTTTGTTCCTTCCATTACTTTAAGTCCATTCTGATCCAGATGCCTTTCCCCAGGGCATGCAGTTTCCATTAACAAATAATTTATTACATGGCAGTGTAATCTTTAAATTACAAATAATGTCTATCCGGTAGCAAAACTGTGAGCTAACTGAGAGCAGAGAGCAGATTTTATTTTTTATTTCCAATGAATAGCAAATGATATATTTAATGAATATCTGAATTAAGACGTCAGTAAATAAATGAATGGGAGAGTATCATGACTTGTCCTGTCCACCTCATAGAGAACTCAGCACAGACTCCACACAGATGGTGTGCTCTCCATGGTACATTGTATATGATTATAAGAAAATCTAAAAATTCCTTTCTCTTAAATCTCCTTACCTATCCCCTTCTCCAATGTCTTCAAAAACACACATTCCACTCATGCCTATGATTTAGTGTAGTGGTTATAGCTTAGACAGACTTGGGTTCACATCTTTCTTCTGCTGATTATTAGCTAGCTGACTGGCTGTGAACATAGTAATAATCTCCTGAGCCTCAATGTTCTTATCTGTAAAATGGACGTAATAATAGTAAAAAATCATAGAGTGGTGAGAATTCAATGTCATAATTTATTTGAACTCCTTTGCAAAGAACCTAGAACATTTAAATCTTTAATCCATCTTGAGTTAATTTTTGTATAAGGTATAAGGAAGAGGTCCAATTTCAGTTTTCTGCATATGGCTAGCCAGTTTTCCCAACACCACTTGTTTAACAGGGAATTCTTTCCCCATTGCTAATTTTTGTCAGGTTTGTCAAAGATCAGATGGTTGTAGATGTGTGGCATTATTTCTGAAATCTCTGTTCTGTTCCATTGGTCTGTATCTCTGTTTTGGTACCAGTACCATGCTGTTTGGGTTACTGTAGCCTTGTAGTATAGTTTGAAGTCAGGTAGTGTGATGCCTCCAGCTTCATTCTTTTTGCTTAGGATTGTCTTGGCTATACAAGCTCTTTTTTGATTCCATATGAAATTGAAAGTTTTTTTTTTTTCTTCTAATTCTGTGAAGAAAGTCAATGGTAGCTTGATGGAGATAGCATTGAGTCCATAAATTACTTTGGGCAGTGTGGCCATTTTCACAATATTGATTATTCCTACCCATGAGCATGGGATGTTTTCCATTTGTTTTTGTCCTCTCTTATTTCCTTGAGCAGTGGTGTGTAGTTCTCCTTGAAGAGGTCCTTGACTTGTCTTGTAAGTTGTATTCCTAGGTATTTTATTCTCTTTGTAGCAATTGTGAATGGGGGTTCACTCATGATTCGGCTCTCTGTTTGTCTTATTGTTGCATAGGCATGTTTGTGATTTTTGCACGTTGATTTTGTATACTGAGATTTTGCTGAAGTTGCCTATTAGCTTAAGGAGATTTTTGGCTGAGACGATGGGGTTTTCTAAAAATATACTCTAAAACCATAAAAACCCTAGAAGAAAACCTAGGCAATACCATTCAGGACATAGGCATGGGCAAAGACTTCATGACTAAAACAGCAAAAGCAATGGCCACAAAAGCCAAAATTGACAAATGGGATCTAATTAAACTAAAGAGCTTCTGCACAGCAAAAGAAACTATCATCAGAGTCAACCTACAACCTACAGAATGGAAGAAAATTTTTGCAATCTACCCATCTGACAAAGGGCTAATATCCAGAAGCTACAAGGAACTTAAACAAATTTACAAGAAAAAAAACAACTCCATCAAAAACTGGATGAAGGATATGAACAGATAATTCTCAAAAGAAGACATTTACGCAGCCAACAAAACTATGAAAAAGAAATCTCATCACCACTGGTCTTTAAAGAAATGTAAATGAAAACCACAATGAGATACCATCTCACCCCAGTTAGAATGGCGATCATTAAAAAAATCTGGAGACAACAGAGGCTGGAGAGGATGTGGAGAAATAGGAACATTTTTACACTGTTGGTGGGAGTGTAAATTAGTTCAACCATTATGGAAGACAGTGTGGCGATTCCTCAAGGATCTGTAGCCAGAAATTCCATTTGGTCCAGCAATCCTATTACTAGGTATATACCCAAAGGATTATAAATCATTCTACTATAAAGACACATGTACACATTATGTTTATTGTGGCATTGTTCACAATAGCAAAGACTTCGAACCAACCCAAATGCCCATCAATGATAGACTGGATAAAGAAAATGTGGCACATATACACCATGGAATACTATGCAGCCATAAAAAGGATGAGTTCATGTCCTTTGCAGGGACATGGATGAACCTGGAAACCATCATTCTTAGCAAACTATCACAGAAACAGAAAAACAAACACTGCATGTTCTCACTCATAAGTGGGAGTTGAACAGTGAGAACACATGAAGGGGAATATGACACACCAGGGCCTGTCAGGGGATGGGGAGCTAGGGGAAGGATAGCATTAAGAGAAATACCTAATGTAGGTGACAGATTGATGGGTGCAGCAAACCATCATGGCACGTGTATACCTGTGTAACAAACCTGCACATTCTACACATGTATTCCAGAACTTAAAGTATAATATAAAAAGAAAAAAAAGAAAAGAACCCAGAACATAGTAATTTGTTCTATGAAAGTGAACAACTGCCTTTCTAGGGAAAGGTGATTAAGGTATTTCAGGACTTACTTGGGCTAAACATGCTGACTGAGTAGCATGTTTTCAGTTTCAAACCTGCAAAGATCTTTTTTAGGCCAAACTAAAGTAGAAGACGTAGATAGTGACACAGGCCACGTCATCCCTAAACTCTACTTTCCCCTGAGTAATTCTGAGAAAAGGTAGGGTAAGTTCATTCTGGTGGTCCTCATAGAATCTTACAGAGAGTTGGAACAAGGAGTTAGTTGCCATTGGTCTTTTCCTACCCCCTCCCCATCTATCTCCTGCTGTACTGTGTTTCCAGAGTGGATGCAGTGCATTATGTGTGTGTGTGTGTGTGTGTGTGTGTGTGTACGTACGCATGTACACACGAGTGCGTGAGTGTGCATGATGCTTCCTTAATGGACTGAGGTGCTACCAGGTGTCCAGAGGCAGTAAAATAAAGCATCACTCTTGGGTACTGCTGAAGCATATTTAGCACATATGTAAATTCGTCTCCTGGGGCAGAAAGTCGTCTAAATAGAGGTAACATCACATTAATGGTGTTTATCACCAAATGCAGGGCTTTGAATTTAGGGGAAAGATGAGCCACATCTCCATACAAATTATCTCAGCTTTACCAGAACTCTGGCAAATGAGTGTCTGCTTCCTTCATCTCAAAGTGCTGCCCCAACCAGTCCATGTTATAGGTGAGCAAACTGAGGTCTAACGAGGCCAAACTGCACACAAATCTAGTTTTAAGTGGGGATTGGAGGAGAGCTAGAGAGGGCTGTGGCCAGTGTCTTGCACTTACGTTGATTTGGAGAGACTGATCTTTGGCATCAGAAAAAATGACTTAGGTTCAAATTGTAACTCTGTGGGTGTGTGAACTTGAACAAACTTTATTTTTTCTTCTGTACAATAAGGACCATGATACCTTTCAGGGTAATTTCATCATTCATCCGTTTTACATATGTTTATTGCAGACATATTATGCGCCAGGCTCTGATGTTGTAAAAATTAGGTGATACTATAGATGATCATTTGACCAAATACAGGACATATGGTAGATACTCAATAAATGTTCTCTTCTTCTCTCAAGACTTGCAGCACTGACTGACATTTCTCCAGGGGAAAATTCACCTACCTGCCTTTGGGAATGGGTCAGATGTGGAGTATTTGCAGACTGACTTCATTCCCTGTATCCCCTCTCCCCCTCCACTCCCAGAAACTCTCCCTTAGGGCTCTTGGAACCAAAATACCATACTAACGCTGACAGATGATCTTTGAGGGGAGAGAAATGTCTGACACTCCAGGTCCTAAGTGACAGCACAAGGATATTCAAAGTGATCCGGCTTATACTAGATAAAGGCGACTTGTCTAAGGGGACAGGTTGTTTCAGCATTAGCTCAGGGGAAGCCTGACAAGTGAATAGCTTTACTCATTCTAGGACCAGTTCTGTGACCTTCCTTAAAGGTGAGAAAGATGCCAGGGCCACAGGGAGACAGAATGGCTTGGACACAGGTCAACTGGGAGGGAGGATAAGCTAAAGGGAAGCATACTTGGGCAGTGGACCTAATCTCTCAATCCTCCTGAGTGCTCACTCTCACTGCATCCTTTGCATGGACCTCACCCTTTGCTCTGAGTGCCTTCTCCACCATGGCCCCAAGGATGACCCTCTGTCCTCTCCTAGATCCCTCTCAATTGCATCCTTATCTGACTCTTGATGGCGCTCTGCTTCTCTTTCCACTGTGGCCTTAGCCATGGCAACGAATGCAGGGAAGTATAACAACATAATCCTCTTCACACCATTCAGTCCCCAAAGGTCCTTTTTCAGAGTTCTCCATTTATCTGGTCATTAGATCTAATTACATCCCTCCAACTTAAAGCACTGATGAGTGGCACCACTTTCTCTCACCAATTAAAATAGAGGAGATTAAAGAATGCCCTCGACACTTTGTCCTTGTGAGGGTGGCAGCAGGGGAAGAGACAGAAACACAGAAGACTGTCCCTTATCTTCGTACACACTGTTGATATAATGGGGGTTTCTGCCAGGAAAATGGACTCTTTGTGTGGCTTTTCCAGCTGTGGTCATGAATGTCCATTAAGTAGTCTCTTGTCCCTTATAGAAATATTTCTCTTTCCAAAGATAGCTTGAACAGATTAAACAAAGGATATCTAAGATAATTAAGTAGAAAACAAAAAGGGAAGTTGGGATTGGAAAAAAAGGAGTTAACAAATATATTAATCCAACAGATTAATTAACATATTTGTTGTAATTAGTACAAACTCTGATTGGAGCTTCCTAGTAGCTAAGGCAAAAAAGGAAACATGGTATGTTACCATAGTTTTTATCATTTAAAAGGGGGAATGTACTTTCCCCTAGCCCCTATTCTTGGAGAATTAAAACAAGTTCTGATTCTAAATTCTGAAACTTCTCATGTGGCATTTCATTTAAGAGACATTGGGTGATAGGCAAAATTTTCAATAATATTACTTGATATTCAGTATCTTACATGTAATATGTGAGGTTCTGGGTGTCTAGGGTTTTGGAACAGGGCTTGCTTCTTTGGAGGGTTAATTTGCCCATGTAGGACTCAAATAGTGATCTCAGCTTTATCAGAACACTATCAGTCCAACCCAACTCACTGAGTCAAGCAGAGAAGAGGGAAACACTATGGACACCAGCACCACATCTGGCTCCCTGGCAAGGTCTTTTGGAAGAAGTATCCCTACACTTTGTCCCTCTAAAAACAGGCCCACCTTCTCTACCCTGACCCGCTGATGTGCTTGGCTCATGAAGACAGTCATCAGACAGAAAGAGGGGTGCAGCACTTTGAGGACAGAGGCAGGCTTCAGGCTCACCTCCTGGAGATCATCTCAGCATAGTCTGTCTCTCTTCATCAGAGCATTATTGAACCAGACCTAATTTTTTTCCCTTTTCTCTTGGCATCCCAGGATCTTATTTTTGGAGATAGAAATACTCTTTTTAGCCTTCTCCACTATTCAAAGTGGAATATACCCTTGTGTGGTTGAGAGGATTTGAAGGCAGCAGGGTATGGAGGAAGCAGAGGAACGGGTGAGATGATCTCAGTGCACTAACCCTGAGGTTTGCTCCTTTCCAAGAAGCACAAGGAGCCAGGCTTCCACTAAAGCCAGGCCCACAGGGAAGCATGGTCCTACCACAGAGGATTCTCTAGTGTACAACTTCCTTTGTTCTCATCCTAGGCTCCTTCAACAGACTCCAAGACAGAGCCTTAGGTTCAGTCAGGGGCAAGCCCATGCCCTATACAACCCGCTCCCACCCCACCCCTTTCTGAGCACTCACAGCCCTTCTTCTGGGTCTCTGCATCTCCAGACCAACTTAAACAGCTGTGTCTTTAAGATGCTTCCAGATAAGACTCTCCCCTCGGCCCCTTTGCCCTTGACTCAGCAAAGTTGGCATTCAAGATCCTTCTGAAAAACGGCCTTCTTTCTTTTCCTGTATTCCTTCTGTGATACTTGCCCCCCGCCTCTTGACTTTGCTTCCCATCCTGGGGATCCTGGATTTCTCTCTGCACTTTGGACTAGTTCTCTGTTTCTCTTCATGTAATTCCCTGGTATGATGGTTAATTTTATTTGTCAGCTTGACTCGGACACAAGGTGCCCAGACATTTGACTAAACCTTATTTCTGGGTGCGTCTGTGGGAGCGTTTACAGATAAGATTAGCATTTAAATCAGGGGACTGTGTGAAGTAGATTGCTCTCCCCGATGGAAGTGGGTGTTATCCAGTCTGTTGAGGTCCTAAATAGAACAAAAGGTGAAAGAAGGGAGAATTTGCTCTCTCTGCCTCACTCAGTTTAGAAATCTCTCATCTGCTCCTGTCCTCAGACTGAAGCTCACACCATTCACTCTCCTGCTTCTCAGGCCTTTGGGTTTCGTCTGGACTACATCATGAGCTCTCCTGGGTCTCCAGCTTAAGATGGCAGATCGTAGGATGTAGACTCCATAATCATGAGAGCTAATTTCCCCACCCTCTTCCCTCTATATGGCTCTGTGTCTGTCTAGCAAAGTGAGGCAGGCAATGCTTCTCCTGCCCTTGAAACTGCCTCCCGGAAACTGATCAAAACATGAAGCTCAGCAGTTTCTCTCCTTACTGACCAAACCCTGCAGAAGCCCCAGCCCCACTGTGTCAGACAGAGCATGTTCAACGTTTCTGAGTTTGAGTCTGGGGTTGTTTTCACGCCGTGGCGGCTGCCACCTGTTCACCATCACTAAGGGCAGAGAGAAGGCACAACACGCAAATGCAGAGAGAAAGAACATTTGTAAAACTTGCCCTTGATTATTGTTACTCCAGGGGTTCTCTCCACTTCCATCTAACGCCCTGGGAAACTTTTTGTGTTAGTCCTTCGGACACAGTTGTTTCTTTTCATTGTGATTTCATGGAGAACTCACAATGAAAGAAAAAGGCCATTGTGAAGCAAGGTGTGAAGGAGGCAGCTGCTAGTCGTGGTTTTCCTGAACCAAACTGCACACACCATATTTGGTTATCCAATGGGACAGTAACCCTGGCAGCCACTCCTGTGTGTCCTACAGACGAGGGCTCCTTACATTGTCCACGTCTTCATTCATAAATAAAGTGAGCAGGCTGGAGGCTCACTTTGTGTGTGAGGGTGTAATGAGGTTGTGTATGACGAGTGTTGTAGCGCGGTTCTTGTCCCACTGAAAGATGCTCCCTGGAGGTCAGCCGCATCTCTCCCTCCCCCTTTCTCCCTTTCCCTTTTCCTTCCCCATCTCTTGCTTTTTCCCGCTCCCTGACTTAAGCCTGAGCTCCTCCCAGGTGTGGAGAGAAGCCTGCGCTGTGCCAGTTGCAGTAGAAGCATAATCTCCAAAGGGGGCGCTCTGAGATCAGGAAACCGGCCTTCAGGGACCTTGACTGTGTGTCTATGAAGACCGCGCTGGTACCTATGGCTGGACATTTAAAAAAATGGCTTTTCTGAAATCTTTGCCCTGATATGCTATCAATTTTTCCAGATGCCTTTTCAATATCTGTCTACAGAACTGTATGAAATTATAGTAAGTTCTACAGCCGGGGAGATGACAACATGACAGACATCTCTGGCTCGGATGAAAGAAGCTAGCGACATACTTCTGGCAGCGGGTCCGTCCGGGGGGCCTGCCAAGCTGCAAGCCTCCCAAAACACGGGATGCAGGGTCCACCTAATGGGAAGCTGCCTGCAGCTCTTGTCGCTCTCTTCCTTCCTCCAGGTCCACCTTCAGGCAGGAGGCAGATCTAGGCTGCAGGCTTTTAGGCAGCACTGGGTGAGAGGCTGGCCTGGGTTTGCCTCCCTCTGCTAGGCAGACCCCAGGGCCTTCAAGGTGGGAGGAAGAGAGAATAAAATAAGGCCCTGAAGAGTTTTTGTTAAGCTGTCCTGGACTGGAGAAAGGAGACCGTTGTTAGGGGGGCAAGGGGACAACACCTTTTCTAGAAATTAGAAACCTCAACTCATCAGCCTGTACGGTGGTAAGAGGGAGGAGCTTGCTTCTCCAAAGGGCCCTGACCACTCATCTCATTCCATTTATTACCTTTCAGGGTGTGCCAGGCATGGGGGGCACATGCCACTGAGTTCTTGAGAAAAAGGATATGAGAAACGTAAATAGTGCCTGGCATGTGGGTGTCCCCCCACATGGGAATGAAAGTGAACGCAAGCATCTGAAACAAACTGAAAGCCTCCCTTCCTGTGGGTTTTTCTCCCCTTTAATTTATAAAGATAAGGCTTATTTAGTGCAGGGCTCTGAAGGCTGGGAAGTTCAAGGTCATACCCCTGCCTTCTGGCCAGGGCTTTTGCACTGCCTCATAACATGGCAGAGAAAGTCAAAGGGTGGTAGATACTTGCTAAGAGGTAAAACTCCAGAAGGCTTCTGGCTTTAAAAAAAAAAACAACCAACCACTCTCAGGGGAATGAATCCATTCCTGTGAGAACGAATCCAGTCCGGCCACAGTGAGAATGCAACTGATTACTGCAAGGGCGGCACAGCGCCACTCACGAGGCATCCACTGCTCTGATCCAAACTCCTCTCCTGTGGATCTTTATCTTTCTCTATGGGAGGACCTGGGCTTTGAAAGGGAGGATGTGCTAGGAGACAGCTTGGGAGGGCTGGAAGTGCCCCTATGTGCACGGAGGCTTGGGGAGGATGAGGGTGGCTGCACAGCAGCCTCAGGGATTATGGGGAGGGCCGCATCCTCTGACCCCGCGGCTTCCGTGCACCGGCACAGAAGGGCCCAAGAGGAGCAAGGTCCCAAGCATGTGTTACAACAACCTGCGGGTTGCTATTTAACAGCGCTTGTCATCTTGTCCGTTTTGTCCACCTGCCAAGCCTGTTTCCACGGAGCTCTCCAGAGTGGGCGGCTGCTGAGGCTCCCATCTGCGGCTGATAACAGACGGCCTTGCCTTGCGTGAAGCGCAGGAAGTTAAGCTTTTCTTTGCTGTTGCGGAGAGATCTCTGGCTCGAGGCCGTGCTCTCCGAGGGCAGTGGAGATACTGTCAATGACAAGCCTGTCCTTCGAGCCTTGGGGCTGAGCCGTGATGGGCTGTCTGCTGTTGGATGTGTGCGCACATCTGGGAGAAGCCTTTGTGCTGGGAGCCCAGTGGGGCTTGGCTCTGGGTGGGCCTGGGTCTTCCCTTTTCCCTTAACTCACTGTGAAGTAATCTGTCAAGACGACATCACCTTAGGGGAAAATTACATCCTATCAAGGTGATCCTGTTTTACGGGGAGTCTATCTAATATATCTATCGTATTAGTATGTCTGTCCCAATTATACATAGCTTTGACATCCTACCCCAGAGATTCCGACACTTGTTTGCTTTGCAGTATTGTTAGTCTATCAGTAGTTTTCATGGTAAAACTACGTAGTTTTACTGTCGTATTTCTTTTTTTTTTTTTTTTTTTTTTTTTTTTTTGAGACGGAGTTTCGCTCTTGTTACCCAGGCTGGAGTGCAATGGCGCGATCTCGGCTCACCGCAACCTCCGCCTCCTGGGTTCAAGCAATTCTCCTGCCTCAGCCTCCTGAGTAACTGGGACTACAGGCACGTGCCACCACGCCCAGCTAATTTTTTGTATTTTTAGTAGAGACGGGGTTTCACCACGTTGACCAGGATGGTCTCGATCTCTTGACCTCGTGATCCACCCGCCTCGGCCTCCCAAAGTGCTGGGATTACAGGCGTGAGCCACCGCGCGCGGCTACCGTCGTATTTCAGTAGTTGCTTTTGTCATAGGATAAAAGAACTCACAGCTGCATTTTTTCAAATAGCTAGGGTCAAACAACTTTATAAGTATTAATGTCCTAATAACTTAGTAGCCATTTGAAAAGAAAAGAATATGAACTGAAAGCATTTTTATTTCATCCCTAAACAATAATTATATATGAATGGTCTGTGTGCACCTGTTGGGCACTGCACCTCTCAAATCTTGGACACCAACACTTTCTGTTTCACAACGACTTTTGTGCAGGACTTGTTTTGTGTCACAGCAACCACAGAAACCCCACCTTCAAAAAGATATGACCTAACAGAAGAGAAATCGTGAGATTTAACATTGAAACTATAAACTCCCTTGAGTTAGTAATTTGCTCAATGTTTAGTAGAAGCTGAGTATGTTTGTGTCCCTCTTAGTGACCCAGGACACCTTGTTTGTTACATGATTTGGGGACTGTGGCCCTACTCTATGCATTTATTGTATATTGTCATGTTCAAGGAAATGGGGTGAACTAGAAGCCTGGTTGGGAGCCAAGAATGAGATAAAAATTGCTGAGTTTAACCCATGTCTTAACATTCTCAAGGCACTTTCTCAGGTTTTGCTCCTTCCTAGTAAGAGTCATGAAGCTGGAGTCTTTCCCGGGAGTGTTGAAGACAGATTGTATTGGACAGGATGGGACATTTCCATGGGTTGGAGGGCTGGGTCTATAGAATCATTACTAATATCTTCTGATCAGTCTCCTCCAACCATTCGAGATCTATTTTCCTGGCTTCCTTCTTCAGCAACTGTGTATTGTGGTTCTTCCTGTGTGAGCATAGCACAGTGATGAAAAGCAGGACTCAGGAGCAAGACTGCTACCCGCAGGACTTTGAGAGTATCTGACCTCTGTGCTTCAAATTCTACATCTGTGAAATGGGTTTTATAATATAGTACACCTCATTGGCTTGTTATGTGATTGACATGATCTAATGGAGATCAGAACACTGTTTGCCATGATTCTGAGTAGGCAGCTGGGCAAATAACTGTGACAAAACAGACATGGTCTCTACTTCTACCTGCTTACAGTGCAGGGACAAATATCAAACTAGTATTTGGCCACACAGTTAATTGATTACAATTCTGATGTGTGTTAAGTAGTGTAGTATTCTATGGGAGTATGTAACATAAGGATTTAACTTAGATGGGGGCAGAGGAAATGGTGTCTCATAATCCTTCCCAGAGTAAATAATATTTAAGTCAGGACTCAAAAAAGATAAATAAGGGTAATTTAGGCTGAGATCTAGTGGGTGAAGCAGGTCTGGAAGAGTGTCCCAAACAGAAGGAACATGACAAAGACTTGGACGCTCTGGCTAGTGGTCAAGAACAAGAATGGGAGAGTCAGACGGGGGCAAAATCAAACAGGGTCTTGGTAGTCCTTGCTAAGGGATCTTAAGTTTTCTTCCCAAGAACGACCAGACAGCATCAGAGGTTTCTAAACAAAGGAATGGCATGATGTAATATCTTGTAAAAGGTCATTTTGGCTGCTGGCTGAAGACTAGGTTCCAGTAGGCAAAAAGGAAAAAATGAAAAGACGAGTTAGGAGGTTTGAAAATCCTTTTGGGTAGATGAGAAGTGACTCTGTATGGTGGCAATAGACAAGAGGACAGATTTGAGAGATAGTTTGGAGGTAAGAGAGATCTGATGGCTTGATAGTGAAGAGACAAGGGAAACCAGGCAAATGCCCAGGAGTCTCCCCCAGAGCAGCTGGGAGAGAGGAAGGTGAGCCGTATGACAGGGACAGGTGCCTTTGAAGGAGTGTGTCCATCAAAGGCACTTGGAGCTGCTGATCCCGCTCTCCCATACCACTTCCTGCAAATACTTCCTAGATAATTGAAATAAAATAGGGTTTCTGTGTCTCCTTCTGAAATAAAACCATCTCGGGTTTTCACTCTATTTTGTATAAAGGCCAGTGCATCAGGAATGAAGGAGGAAGACCTCCATTGTGGCAAAGAACCCTCCGTGGCTTTAGAGTTCTTAATTGAATCTAGGACATATTTGGAGTAATTAGAAACAAAGTTTATCATTATGCTGGCCACGAGCAGGCCTGTCCACATTCACTGTCAGTTCCTTTCCCCCTCTCTCTGTAGCCATCTTTCTTTCTTGTATTGAAGGAAAAAAAATATTTTTGATATTAATTAAGTTACATGGCAATTTCCTCCCCCTAATTAAAGTGAAACCTTTTCACAGGACACTTTGAAGTGCGGCTCTGTGGATATAAGAAACTTTTCATCCTTCGCCAGAGCTCTGTAGTGTCTCTTCATATTGTTCACTTCAGTCAGAATAAAACTCTTTATGATAATGAAGGGAAGAGCATTTAACTTTTCCCAGTTATCACACAGTCAAGTCAGCCTGGAGTGGGGTGTGGGGAAAGCCTGCTGGGGGCCCTGGCCTCGGGCGGTGTAGGGGGCTTGAGCCGATGCTATGACTCAGGTGCACCCGAGAAGGGGGTGGCTGGGGTGGCTGGAAGGTGGTGGGCAAGGGAGGCCAAAATGGGAATCGGGGGCAGGGTGCTGGGAGCCACTTGGAGCAGGGGAGATGGGAGGAGCAGCAGCATCCCACCCCCAGGTGCCAGCTCAGCTCTGTTTGCAAGTTCTTGCTGTGAGCTTTGATGTTGTGGGGCCTTCTGCTCTAATTTCCAAGGGACAATTTCTGGCTTTGTTTGGGCTCAGAGAATCCCTTGAGATGCCCAGAGATGAGATAGTGACAATGACCTATGGAGTAAAGAGAGAAAGTGAGGAAATAGACTGAGGGTAAGAGCAGGAGAAAAAAAATCAACACAGGAAGGAGGGCTCAGTCCCTCACCCTGAAAGGTCTCTCTCAGCCAGGGAGATATTTGTGACTTTTCATACATTGGTGGTTCCTTCGATTTACTTTCCCCCACCTCACCTTTTCCTCTCTCTCATACCCCTCCAAATGCCCTTAAAGTGAGTGACAAAAAGAAGGAGCCTTGTCCCCTCCCTGCCCAGAAACCAATCTCTCATGAAAACACCCCAGGGAGGAAGCAGAGGCCACTGGTTTTTATCTGTGAATCTCACTGCGAGTGTTTTCCCTGTAGATATCGACAGCCAGTAAAACACACATCACAGACGAAACCAGCAACAGCCCCCGCATGTCCACTGCCTCCCCGCCAAGATGCCACCATTCCAGAGTGTCAGATGCTTCAACTGGATTATTGCTGTTTCCCCAGCTGTCTCAAGGTGTCTCCCAAATAGCTTCAAAGCCACAGACAAAAGCAAATGGGAAAAGCCAAGTCTCTCTTTGGGAGGCACATGAGGCAGGTAGAGATGGACCACAGGTTCCCCTTTCATGGGTCCAGCTTCAGCAGCTGCCAGCCTCCTGTCTTGGGCCAAGGAGGCAGGAGCAGGTCCCCAACAGGAGGCCTCGGCTGCCCGTGCAGCCTGCAAACACCACGAGGATGAGGACAAAGAGGAGGAGCCCTGCCTTCCTGGGTGCTGACGCTGCGCTGAAGACAGGCACAGGGCGGGGAGGATGTGGTAGAAGAGTTAGGAAGGTTGGGGGTTTTCCTGATGTCCTGCGGCATCCTTTAGTAACTTTAATTCTGCTTTGTATTGGTTGAGTGATTCCCGAATGCCAGGCGTTAAACTAGGTGGCAGGATGAAGGCAGAGTCCCAGCCCAGCAGGGAAGTGGCCTTCCGTATGGGTACCTCTAGTAGAAGGTGGTTGCATCCTGTAAACATAATCGAACAAAAAACACACCCTCCGGGAGCCTCAGGAAGGCAAACTTGATTCTGACTTAGGGAGATCTGATAAAAACCCTCATGGAGGTATGATTTCAGCTGTCTGGATTACATTTGGGCAGGTGGAAAGATGGCAAAAGAAGTTCCAGATGGAGGGAGCCACGGAAGACAGGTGCTGAGGAGTGGCGTACAGGTGTGTTTGGGTACTTTAACTAGGAAGGTATTGTTTGAGCCTAAGGGGGATCCAGGGAATGGGGTTGTGGGGAGGAGAGTGATGAGGAGTGAGGCATTGCAGTGAGGGAGTGCAGCTGCGTGAGGCTTGTCTACCAGGCTGAGGAATGTGGCTTTTCCTTTTTGTATCATGGGAAACCAGGGAGTGTTGGGATTACTACTATATTTTAGAGAAACAATTCTGTTCCCTTTTGACACATACTCCCTAATCCTTTATCCCTGGCACATGGCTTGCCACTGAGAAGGCTAGGAACATGTAAACACTCTTTAATGTGGGGCTTGGTTTCTATCCATCTGCAGCTTCCCTATGGGTAAGTTTAGCCAGGCTCCAGGGTAGCAGGGCACAGAAGACAGAATTGCTTTTCCCAAGGACCATTGGTTAAGGAAGCACCATCCTCATCCTTGGCCATGCTGACTTTGATGAGAGATTATTATGATAACTCAATGAAATATACAAATTCCAAGGGATTTACAGGAAAAGGGTGATGGGAGTTAGAGATGGGGTTAATCTGGGAAGGCTTTCTGAAAGGGGAGGCCTTATGTTTGAGATCTCACAGGCAAAATGAGTTGGTGGGAGATAAAAGGGAAAGGCCATGCAGCAAGAAAAGTCATCAAAGCAGAGGATAGCAAATATGACCAGGGGTAAGGGCACAATGTGTTAGGGAGGAAGGTGAGGTGGGAGGGTTGTAACAGGACTTCAAGGTGGAAATGCCAGTCAAGGGGGCTATGAATTTTGGGTGGTAGAAGTCTGTAGGGTGGTCTGTAAATAATGGGCCATGTCAACCCATTGTTTGGAGCCCTTCCTCCTTCACCTCCACCAAGAGTACAAGCAGACTCCTCTTATTTTGTTCCCATGGGGTACAGCAATGCAGGATGGATGAGAGTAGACCCTCAACTGGTTAATCTGGAATAGTCATCAAATCCTCCTGAAATTAGCAAGGGCAGGAAAGGTGCTGTGACAAGGGCAAGTGGCCCCACTGAACTGAACAGTGGAAATCATGTGTGTGCAGTCGTCCCTTGGTATCCGTGGTGGATTGGTTCCAGGACCTCCCACAGATACCAAAATCCATGGATGTTCATGTTGTCCTTGTGTACTTTAAATCATCTCTAGATTACTTATAAAACCTAATACAACATAAATGATAGGTAAATAGCTGTTATCCTCTAATGTTTCAGGAATAATGGCAAGAAAAAGTCTGTACATTTCAATATAAACACTTTTTTTTGAATATTTTTGATCCTCAGTTGGTCGAATCCAGAGAGGGCTGGCTGTATATCTATTCTGCAAGGCAACTAGGCCCAAGGTCTGAGTGATAACCTGTGCTCTTTCTGTCTTAGCAATGAATCTGTGCTGCCCAGCTGAGAGGCAGGATTGGGTTTTCAGTGTGCTCTGAATACCTCGAAACTTTCTTCATGGCATTGCTTCGTCAGAAAATCTTCTTTGAAAAGGCAACAAACTCCACCTGGAAGAACAGGTAAGTAAGTAACTTACTTAACAACTATTTTGTGCCTTACCCTTTTATAAAAGCCATCCACATACCATTTAATGTTCACAAAACACTTCTGAAGACTCCAGGAGAGATTTCATGATGCCCATTTTACAGACAAGGAAACTGAAGCTCAGATAAATAGTTTCCCCCAAATCCCACAGTTCCTAGTGTAGAGCAAAGACTCAGTCCCTTTTCTTCTGAGGATAAATCATGTGTGTTTTCTGCCACAGACAGGG
This sequence comes from Alouatta palliata, assembly GCA_004027835.1. Taxonomy (NCBI): domain Eukaryota; kingdom Metazoa; phylum Chordata; class Mammalia; order Primates; family Atelidae; genus Alouatta; species Alouatta palliata. Next base: position 1,640 of record PVKV010016910.1, on the reverse strand, counting down.
TCCTAAGGAAGACAAATTTCTTTCCATCAGGATGGGGTAGAGTTCTTGAATCCAACACCTGATTCTTATTGCAGAGGTTCCTAAGGGCTGGGTCTTTAGCACTGATGAAAGTCAGATTCCAGCTGCCAGCCATAGGAGATACCTGCAGGCATTCCAGCCAACCCAGAGACCTAGAAAGAAAACCCAAGCATTCCTAACCTTTAAAAAAATCTTAGCCTGTGGACAGATAAATTAACTCTAGGGCTCTGGGGAGATTAAACCTTATTTTATGGTTTGCTTGTTAAAAACGCATAACTCCAAATCTCACCAGAGATTGCAATTAAGATAGCACAGGGCTAAAGCTATATGAGAAGTATTATTTACTCCCGGCTCCCTGCAAAGTCCAAAACGACAATGGGCTTTTCCATTTCATAACCTGCAGTCGAGCTGAAGCCACCTGCCTTTGTACCTAAAATGCTTTAGGACACGTGCTTCTCTCCCAGCATAGCTACTATCATAGTTCTGTTATCCTTTGTGGTTGCCCAAAGTAACCATAAAAACCCAAAGTTAAAACAAAGTTTCCAGGGCGTTAATGTTCAAGAGACACCAAGAACATTTTTTACCATCTGCTTCTCTACTGTTCTCACCTGAGGGGCCCTTTTTCCGTGTTTTCCTTTGAATGCCTGACATGTACGAGCCCCAGATAGCTCCCTAATCTCTAGCAAAGTCCCAGGAAAAGCCAGATCACCCCAGAGCCGACTGATCACACTAAAATATAACCGAGAGAGCCACCACAAGCCTTCTCAGCCATTGCTATTGGAGACCACACACAGCGAGTCGAACTCATTTTTCCCCCTCTGGAAGTTCTGTGAAAAGTTGTTTACTTTGTGTGCTCAAAGACAATTACCAAGGACTGTTTAGATTTTCTTTCTGGGGTCCTCCTTACTCCTTGAGATTCATGGTTTGTTTTTCCATCTTCTGTGTGTATAGAAGAGATGTATAATGAATTTATGAGCGTCTTTCTGTGAGAAATTTCATCTTAGCCACTGTGGTGTAGTGAGGGTCTTTCTCAAATTCATCTTTTGCATTTTAAGACTCACGTGGAGCATTTGATTCATATTCAGATTCCTGACTCCATTCAAGAGTTGCTCAACCATGTGATTCTTTTTGCTTTTTTTTTTTTAATATGTAAAGAAAAGAGGTTTAATTGACTCACAGTTCCACATAGCTGAGGAGGCCTCAGGAAACTTACAGTCATGGTGGAAAGCAAAGAGGAAGCAAGGCTCTTTCTCACAAGGTGGTAGGAAGGAGAGAGAAGTGCAAGCAGGGGAAATGCCAGATGCTTATAAAACCATCAGATTCTTATCATCAAGTGAATTTGGAGATGCTGGTGTAGTGAAAAGAATACACTGCTGAGAGACAGGAGAACTGAGTTTTGGACTAACATTTTTTTTTTTTTGTATTTTTTTTTTTATATATACTTTTTATTGCATTTTAGGTTTGGGGGTACATGTGAAGAACATGCAAGATTGTTACATAGGTACACACATGGCAGTGTGATTTGCTGCCTTCCTCCCCATCACCTGTATCTGTTATTTCTCCCCATGCTATCCCTCCCCAACTCCCCACCCCCTGCTGTCCCTCCCCTTTTTCCCCCCAAC